>WEKY01001419.1:174950-199658 GCA_013390045.1 Picathartes gymnocephalus | reverse complement strand
AAAAAGGAAAAATGAAATAAAGAAAACAAAATAAAATGAAATAAAATATAAGAAAATAAAAGAAAGAGAGAAAAAAAAATCTTGTCTACTGTAAGGATAGGTACAGTATTAGGTACTCTCAGGGAGTCTAAGATCAAGATTTGTTTTGCTTTTAATGCATAGTGAAAATGTTGGCACTTCATCCCATGCTATTGTCTGCATTGCCTATACTCCACAGATACTGCCAGTGCTTGAAAAGAATGACAGGGAATCGGAGGATTGTGCTGTTTAATTTGAAGTCAGCAGGTTTTTAAGGCTTTCTGCTAACAATAATTGTTTTCATACATTTCTGTCTATCAGCAGTATTTGTAAATGAAGTGAAATTGCAATGATCAGGTCAGCTCTTTAGTCACATGGGTAAACTTTCACTCTCCAAAGTCAAAATGTAATTTTAAAATAAAGAAGATACCAATATCCTCAATGGTCTAAATATAATTAATGGCTAATTAGGAATTTCCTCTAGATTTAGATTGAATTATGGAGGGGAAAATACTATTGATGATAACAATGAATTCTTACTGCATCCGTACAAAAGACGACAAAGAAAATGACAAATACAGTGTGCCATAGAATATTCAACCTTCCCCCAAACTTCTGGAGACGATTTCTTTCTGAAAACATGAGAAAAGGAGAGCCACTGAAGAAAGCATGAGGACTAGCAGCTAGCTTTCTTTCTTTCTGTCATATCGTAGTGTAGCATTCAGGCAAACCCAGATCCAGCAGGGACTTTACACTAGCTCAAGTTTTGGTCAACACTAGCTCCAGCTTCAGAAGACAAGTGCAGCCACACTGCTCAGATAGATTTTTTTTTTTTTTTTAAGCTGCACTTACTGTAATTTAAAAAATCCAATTTGGCTATCTGAACCCTGCATAGCCAGGAGAACACTGTGATTTTTGTATAATGCTCAATTAGATTTTTATGAAAATGTAATTTTTATTTTTCTGATTAGGAAAAGACTAATTATATTTTACAGCTACAAACAAGCCTTTTTTTTTTTTTTTTTTGTCTTTGCCTCAGCACTGTGAGGTGAAGACTCTTCTACTATATCTAAGATCATTCAAAAAGTGCTTTTCAGGACAGATGTCAAATATGGACAGAAAACTTTGTATGCTGGAAAGGGGATCTTGGGGGGCAGAATGGACTAAGAAAAGAATAAATTTAGGGACTAATGCCACTTAAAGTAAGACCGAGACATGGCAATATACGACACTGAAGGTTTCATTTTTACTCTATGGAGAGTGAAATGCTTCCACTTTAGTAAGCTGACCATATTCCAAAATTAGTGTGGTTGATACAATATTGTGCATGAATTACTGGCCTAACCCTGCAAGAACAGTATTTGAATTGTGCAAACATCCCTTGCTGCAATTTAGAGAAACAACAACCTGGCGTGTTGGTTACTGGTGCAGGGTATCCGTCATTTCTGTAAGGAAAACATGAAGCATAAGGTTTGCTTTTTTGGCTGTCACTTCTTGGAGTGAGTACCTAAAATAGATGTTGTATTTTTTTGAAGTATGAAACAAAATCTAGTTATTGATTAAAAAGTGTATAAATACAAATAAAAAAGCTCGAAGCTTATGAAGTGACTCCACAGAGTTCAGACCTTTAGCAGTATAAACATAATATAAACTTCATTGTCTGTAGTATTGTGCCATGACATTAGTCTCACCAAGACAAAATGCCACTTTGCAGCAAGCAATAAATCTGACAAAGCATTTTTAAACATAATGCCCTAACTTGCTAAGACAGGCTTTTACACGCTTCCAAACTCTTCTCCCTGAAAATTAACCCCGTTGATTCTTCAAATGTTAAGGGTCTCGGGCAAAAGTAAACCAAAGGCTGAAGTAAAATAACCATCCCCTTGGAACTGAACGAAAACTTAAATCCAGGAGGGATCAGTCTACTTTCATATACATATATATATGTATGCGATACACATATATATGAAATTAAAATAGAGACACACATGACTTGGGCATCAGAGGGGGACTGCTACTTTCATACATTCATAAATAGCTGCTGAACTCTCTACTCATGAAGAAGCTCTTGTAGGCAGTTTGGGGATTTGAAAATCTCAGGGACCTCACTGTCCAGCTTACAGATGACCTTGTATATGGCCTTCTTCCAGGAAGGATCAACATCTTTGCCTGCGATAATGGCATTGAAAAACTCCCGTAACGTGATCTGAGCCACTTCCAGGAATCTCTCTGGAACCTGCTGATACAAGGAGACAATGGCATTAATACAGTTTTCAATTTCAAGTCTCTGGTTCTTCAAAGGAAACTGAGCTAAGTTCTTTCTTTCAGAAAGGGGCTTACATAGCACCTGCATTTTCTAAATGTGGCAGCCCTCTATTCTCTTATGCAAAGCTGTTATATATAGTACTATAGCAATAACTTTTATAACATGTGTTAGAGATCTTTGTAAAGTCTACTGACAGAATGTAGGTAACAAAATGTTACTGTCTGAGTTGGGAGAGCAGGGCATTTATAGGATATAATTAGCAGGAGGAGAAACAAGTACAATTGTCTTTAAGGAAAGAAATCTCTGCTTGATATTTTACCCCTGCATTTATGGCCATGTTCCCCTCTCCATGTGAGAACTAATATGAGAGTTATGCACGCACAGAAAACCCTTTTTATCTTTGTGCTTGACTTTGGTTTTGCTGAAAGCTGTCAAAGAAACGGGGTATCTCTGAATGTTGTTTGTAGTTTAAAACCAATCAAGGAGGAAAGCCTCCAGCTAGTGGCTTACTTCTGTGGCTGGTATGTAGAAGAACCCCATAAAATGGCTTTCTCAGGAGATATTATGGTCTTTCCTTCTTTTTTCAGGAGCACACAAATACCACTCTAACCTCTTAAATGGGTGCATTGTGCTCCAAGTGGCTACTGAGCTGGGATGCTTTAAACTCATTTGTGGTCTCTAAATATCACTGTCACTTCACGGGTGAGTCAAACACCCAGCGAGCAGGAACAGGCCACTCCCAGAAAGCCGTGAACAATGGGTAAATGTTAAAAACCACAGTTACCGCCAAACTTCAGTAATTCATTCTAAGTAGTTGTCTCAGGCACCAGCACCACCTTCTTACCCTTTGCCTTAAATGATTCAAAAACAATCGCTATAATGAAGTGCAGGGCAGTTGCAAGGTTGAGTTGATCTCCATAAAGGTATTATTTTCCACTTTTATCACAGAAATATGGCTTCACAGCTCTAGAACTGCTAATACACAGCCGGCCAGTTGCCAGCATGCTTAGAATAACAAGTATTCTCTCACTGCTATTCTTTGTCACCTCCAGCAAGAGGAGTTCTCCGACCTGCACTAGGAGCCACTTGAACCATTCCTGTGGCAAACAGACACTTGGGCAGCTCTCACTCATTTACTGAATTCATGTCACACCGCCAGATCAGGGCCAGCCCCTTATTCTCTACTTCAGGCTTTTCTTCTTGTCCCTTTGGAAACTACTTTCAAAAAACTTGTCTGGAAATGTGTGTGATCAATCTGATATACGGGAGCTCTGGAGCCTTGCTCGTGTATCGTTGTTAGGGAAACACCAGCAGTTTGATACCCATGTTCTGCCATCAGATAAGCATGAGATCAGCTCCCCCTGACACCAGCTGACAAACTCTGCTTCCAGAAGCCCCAGAGAAGTCCCCTGTCTACCTCTGAGAGTGAAATCCAGCCCCAAAATGTTTTTGGTTTATTTTGCTCCCAAAAGCATCTGTGGAAATTTTTCATTCAACAGGGTGCACAGAAAGACACATCTTTACAGATGGTCTATTCCAGCAATAATTAAGAGTGAAGAAATTAACTATTATGTTTCACTTACTCCAGCTCAAAGAAATTACTTAAAACTCCCCATAACCATTCAGCTGTTCAGGCATTTGGATGTATGTCTACAGAAGATACCATGCTTTTCTCATTCTTGCATTGCAATAAATAAAAAAATATACATGCTTTTCTGTTCATGCAGTTCAATGCCCACCCACTGTACATCAGCCTGGGTATTGCTTGGCACTAAGCAAGGGGAAGGAGTTTTTGACTACATGACACTAGAAATCAGGAAAAGAAGTAGATAACCAAATTCATGGAGTAGACACTGATGCTAGTTCATGAGAGCAAAACCTTTTGATTTTGGTATCCACGCCAGAGGACGAACACTAGAAGTCTTTCATTCCCTTCCAAGTTGCTGGAGATGGGAAAGAGGCAATTACAAGCACCTACATGAGAAGCATGAAGTCTAAATGCACAAAATCCTACCTCTCCTTCCTACCTCATGGTTACACCCATGACAACTTTAACCATGAAAGTGACAACCTGGGTTTTAAGTTGGGCCTTTGCTGTTCAATTTCTACCTGTGCATTTGAAAGTTTTCCAGGTAGAGGATGCTGATTTTCCATGGATAGGCAGTGTGAAACCCTTGAACATCTAGCTTCCAGGCCTTCCACCCCTGTAGTGACACACAGGTTTTTTTATAGACTAGAAGTTATCTTTTAAGGTCCAATTTTATTATACCTGAGTCACATCTGCAGGGTCAGGTCTCTTTGAACCTGGTACAATAGGCTGCAGAGAGCAGCCCATAACATAACATAACAGTGAACAAACCCAGTAATTAACAAAATCCTGTGGGGACTTTGAAGAGACCCAACTTTTCAGCTTTTTCTTTCTCTGGATGCTTCATCTTGTAATGCTGAGTTCCTAAAGATCTCCCCTACTCATAAGCCATTGGAGCCACTCATAGCTCTTTCCTTTTGGGATGTTATTAGCAATTTTTCATGTCACACTGGATTACACAGGTTATTTTGCATGTTGTAACGTGAATTCCATTGTGATTAATCCCCACAGGATGGTATGTCAGCCAACACTTTTCCTTTCTAGAAAGAGTATCTGCAGTGGTTTTTGTTGGGGGTTTTTTCGGTTTTTTTGTTTGTTTGTTTGTTTGTTTTTAATAAGAGAATACTGGTGAAGTCCAGAGCCTGAAAATAAATATTTAAATGCATGGGTAGTTATATTTTTCAGTGGGCAATTAATCAGTCAGCCACGTTAATTATGTGTCTGGGGGTGGCATTTCCCTGACCCTAAGTGATGGCAACCTATTCAGCGCATCTTTACACCTAACTGACTGAACATCTCTGAAGTAGGAACATCTGCATAAAATGCTTCAGTGACAAATAAACTCTATCTACATTGCTTTTAATAGAACCAACAATCCCTAGTATGAACCCAGGGCATTTTCTTAGCATCAGGTGGCAGCAGTCAATCAAAGAATCACACTGTGCATTCACCAGGAGGAAAGACAATGAGGTCTGTTCAGGGGGAGTCTAGGTGGGTCTCAGGCTGAAGCCTCTACATCAGACTGATTTAGAAAGAAATCACACTTTGTTGCATGCTTTGTCAGTGTAACTTCACTGCCAAGGGAAAAAGTCACAGGCCAAACTTTGGGCCAGTGTAAATCAGCAGGGCTCAGCCAGCCTCCGTGCAGTTACGTTGATTTACATCTGGTACACATCAGTCCTGTACTTTCTAACGCAGTTCAACAACCTCCACGGTGCCCCTTCTTAAGCCTTAGCCATGTTAACACGTCCCCTTTGTCTATGAAAACTGGGAGGGAATTAAAGCTCTCATCTGCTCTTGTCTATTTGTGCTGTTTTAACTACTGGCATTTTCCTTGGCTTGAACAACAAACCTGAACTATTTCACTCCTGGGTTTGCATGTGCAACTCTCATGCCGAACCATTTGGCTTAGCACTGTGGGGGAGTGCTTTGTTAAAAATACTCAGCAGATACTACTTCTATGGGAGCAAAAGTATAGTTCCAATGGCTCAAAAGTTGCAGTCAAGTCAGACTTAACCAACTCTTCTTTCACACAGAAGCACACACAGTTGAAGAAAGCTTTATAAATACTTGTTGAATTTCTTTTCAAGGAAGGAGTTACCCAAAAGGAACTGGGGATTGAGAAGGTGAGGGCAGTTCCTCAGCAGGTCTAAGTCAGTGTTGCCTGAGGAAAATCAGTGAAGCAACTCTGATTTTAAGCCAATAGAGAATTAGGCTTCTCTTTCTGATGGACCTTAAAAATCATCATTGTGAAGGAGGGCACACTAAAAGTACTTTTGTGTCTTAAATTGGTGGCCAATCAGTGACCTTGCACTGTTTTTCTTATTATTATGTTGTCTTGTATCTTCTATCTTTTATTAGCTAATTCTATTTTTTTTCTTTTTTTTTTGAGTTGTACAGCAAAGACTTCTTCTCCCTTTCCTCCCGTTCCTCTCATCTCCTCCCCTTCCCGAGCCCTCCTCCTCTTCCCAGTTGCTTTACCTTCAAGGATGATTTGTTTTATTAAACTGACTGTCCCCAGCCTCTGCAGTACATAATAAAAGCCTGACATAGCAGCCTGCCTGCCTTCTGTGTCCTGCAGATACTCATCATAAGTGTCAGGACATACCAAGGTTAGCGGTCACTGGAAGTGCGCTCGCTGGCTCAAGCCTTGCCAAACATGCTTGGCAGCTGAATGAATGTCACAGAGAATAGAAGGGGAATTACAAAGGTTAGAAAGAAGACAGTCTCTCCCTCTCTCTCTTTTTTTTTTTTTTTCCGGAGATATATAAGCTGATTTTTCACACTTCTGAAATAAACATCAGCTCATTCACAGTTCTTTTCCAGCACCTAAATCTCTCCTATTGTCAAGCAAACCTTTAATTTCTACCCCAGCATTATTTCTTCATTAGCAAAATAAGATGCTTAAATTCTCTCTTAATAGAAAAGGGGAAAACTACCAAAACCAAATGACAGAACAAATCACCAGTCTGCTCTAAGATTTATATGTGTATTTCATGTTGTTAATCCTATTAAGGGTGGACTTCTCTACAGCTAATCTTTTAAACTTTCAAAAATTCTTGCTCAGGTGGTAAATCTAGATGATAGGAAAAGCAATACAGATGTAAAGATCACAGAATTGTGAAAGTCAAGTTAAAACCGATATTCCAGAGAATTGTGTTTTGTTTTTTTACTATAAAAGGGCAATAAAATGCTGACTGTAAGAAGACAATGTCAAGGAGAAAAGGGTATTGGTATTTTGGATACTCTTGACTGCTCGCCTTGGAGAGAGAGTTATTCTTGTCACAAACCCTTTTGTCTGCATCTGCTGACTGCTTGCCTGTAGCCAGCAGCATACTTTAACTGTTTTGTCACCTCCTAACATCACATGCATCAGCTGTTGTGCTTTTGTTACGGGTATTGTAGAGCTAATCCACTGTGGCTGTTCTACTGTGCAGTAAATAAAACAGAAACTGCTTCTCAGACAATTCTGCATGAATATTTCAGATGGCTTTTACAACTCTGATTCACAAAATAAAATACACCCCCCCTCAAACTAGATTCAGATGCCTCAAAGCTAATTGCATGCAATGACCTCAGGCATCAGAAACAACTACTTTAGTTGGATAAATGAATGACAGATCTTTCTAAAGTTATTCTTTAAAAATACTACACATACTTTCTTCCTTGCAATTTTACCTGCGCATTTATTTTTTTTCTTTAGAAGACATCAGATTTTTGGCAGCGGCAATTTTGAAATATTTTGTCCCAACAAAATGCTTAAAACATCTTTGAAATATTTTCTTGAATAAGTGCAAGAGTCTGAGAAGCCAGTTTATTTTTACTTGAGCATCAAGTATTTTTGACCATAGAAATAACTTTACAAAGTTCCCAAACTTCTCCCTCCAACTTTCCCAGAACAGGGAATAAAATATTTACTCAGAAGTTCATTTTCTGCGGCCGATTGCTAAACTGTCCTAAGGCAGGGTGGCTTTGAGCATGTTCACAGGGGCAATGGTAGCAAAGCCCAGCATGAGGTCTGGAGCAGAAAAGATACCCTAGAAAAGGAGACAAACAGGTGAAGTACTTTACCGAGCATTCATTCACCCTTGTGCACACATGATTCCTCTAAACAAACTCTCCTATCCCTGCTGTTTGTTAAGTAAATATTGATCAAGGAGAGACATATCTCCTGACAGCAGTAGCACAAGCTGGGGGCTTGTACTGCAGACAGAGTGGACTTAAATGGATAAACTCAGATGCTTTAGGAAGGCCACACAGAGATTACTAGATAAAGAGGCAAGAAGTCAGAGCTAGCTTTCCTTTCCCCTCTGCAGGGAGTTGGGACTTGGTTACATGGAACCTCCATGATAGAAAGGTCATCTGCTCCCAGACACAGTCTTACAAAGCAAGAAGCCCACATCTTAGGTGCCCAAACGACTTCTATTTTTCTCTCTTGCCAGCTGACACATTAATATTGCATGCAATAACTGGGGAGTTTAAGGCCCTCTCCTTGAGCACATGTGGGAGGCTACCAAGGGTCAGCTTCTCAGCAGTGTAAATTTTCACCACCCCACTGGTTTCAACACAGCGTTTACGTTGCCTGTGGATGGTCCACCTCTGGTTGTGCTGGGCTGGGGGACACATTAATCCTCAGGAGCACTTTTTTTCTACTCATAATTCAAGGGAGAGGTTCACTCTGATGCCTGTGGGATAAAATACACACCCTAACACACCTAAGGGTGCCCAGTTTAGGCCCATAAGCAAAGAGTGAGGATTTATTGGAATGATGTGTGCAGAAAGAAGTAGCAAAATTGTCAAGCCACTGGTGGCTGTGATTTCTTGTAAAATTTCCGCAGTATGTAACTGCAACCTCATCTTAGAAAACTACCAGCTTTGGGTGGACATAAGAAGTAACACAAGTGCTTCTTGGAGCAGGTTTCAAAGAAGTCCTCAGAGACTGGATCAGAAGCCTCTGACCCAGGAGCAAGGAGACCATAAAGCTATTCACCTTGTCTGGGGGGACAAAGGGAACGGATCACATGGTAATTTTCAGTCCGGGGTCCCATGTTTAGAAGTACCAAGACCAACGCAATCGTTCTAATATTGTAACAGCGTCAGACAACTGCTTGGCTGTAGCACACAAATCTGAAGATCCTTCAGACAGGGACAGCTGGGCTAAGCTCAAAACCTTTTCTCATACGATGTCTAATCTGTGTTAAACTTCAGCTTCATTTCCACGATCAGGCTGGCCAGAGCGTACCTACAGACTTTGCCTGTGGTATTGTGCCGCAGTCTGATAGTGTGCTGTATTACTAATGTTCCAAGAGTAAACACACTTGTAGGAAACAGCTATAGTTCAAGGCTGCGCTTTAAAAAATAAATGTTTCATCAGTCGTAGCAAAGGAACAAATGGCAGTAACACTCTGTATCATATTTTACAAAGCTTCAAAAGAACAATGTCCCGTTGAGTGAAATTCAGTAGCATTCTGTAAACATTAATTTAAGGAAATCAATAGGCTCTGTGAGCTAAAGCCATATTGCAAGATAAACTGGCTGGAGTGCGACTTTGTCAAACAGATTTTAGTTTTCTCGGCTAGATAAAGACAGTTTCAAAATGGGGTAACGTGTTGCAACCAAGGTTTGAAAACTATGTGGCCTTCAAACAGTCTGCTTGTTCCTACTACAAAGCTGGATAAACATACTTTAAAAATGATAAGATTGGGCCAGGATTGATTTTACTTTCAAATTTTATATAAAGTAGAATTCTTGGTGCTTGTGAGTTTGGATTTTTTTGATCCTAACTATGAGCAGAAATAAAGAATGCAGCATAGACAGCTCAAGATGGTTTTTTTCCAATTTTTCCAGTTGCAGGACATTATGGATTTTAAACGTCTTTATTCATGTTGACCTGGTGGGCAACAAGTCACCTTGCCAAATAGGAAAGCCAAAATCTCTCGTGGACTTAGGATCAGAGGCCTTCGGCTGGTGAAGGCTGCTCACGTTGCAGAGCACAAGGTCGTGGTGGTGGGAGTAAACAGGTTGGAGGGGATGAGAGGGGCAAGGCCAGATCACTCTTCTTGCTGAATGATTTGGACAGTGGCTACACAGAGGAACTCTGTAGGGAGCCCAAGGCTAAGGCACAAACAGCACCTATCAGACAAGTGCTGGAGAACCTCTCCTGGATGATGAGTCCACTACTGGGGAAGCAGTCTCACCACGGGTAGCTCCAGATCAGACAGCTTTAGTGTGTGTGCACAGCAGTCCACACCAGCACAGAAGATATTCCGGAGTAATAGTTCTGCCAAGAAAACCTCATATGAAGCACAAACTAGATTGGCACAGGCACCCCTTACCCCCAAAGTCAGGGTAAGGTGAGCTTTGGGGGCAGAAAGAAGCCTTAAAGGAGATTATTGAGAAACTCTACTTGTGTCACTCACACAAAACCCTGAGCCTCTTCCTCACAGGAGAAAGATTTAAGCCTGTGGGCTTTGGGGGAAAGCTGGCACCTAAATGCACATTCCCATATCCACAGCCTATGTCCTGTAGGAAACTTGCCAAGAACAAGCCCATCTGCCTCCTTCCCTAGCAGTAAGACATCACACTATCTCTGGAGCCACTTCTCTGAGGGCTTGCAGAGAGGCTGGTGACACTCAGACCAGCCCCTCCCTTGTGTGCACCCCACCAATCCAGGGACCCCCATGCTTTAAGAAGGAGCTTCCAGGCAGCTCACCTATCCACCAGGCCCCCTGCAGAGCAGAGACTTGTGCGATCAGGAGCTGCAGGCACAGATCTGGTGCCTTTTCCAGGCAAATGCTGCCATGAACAGCCCTGCCCCACCGTCAGCTTTCCCAGGCAGCATCTGCAACACCTCGCCGGTGTCCTGGCTCCTGCCAGGAGTTTATCCAGACTGTCCCCTCCCCTCACGCACATTCCCTGTTCCCCGAGTGCAGAGAGCTGCTGTGTGGGACCATCTTAGCACTGTGAGTTGGTGTGGCAGCATACCAAGCAGGAGGCTTTGGCTTCCACACAGGAATTGGAGGCAGGTTTTGGAGTAAGTTGCTATACTTTTTGGCGCGAAAGCCACGGCAGCATATGGCCCAATGTTCTCAGTTTAAGTCTGACACTTAACATTATTTAACAGTTTCTGTGTTAGGTGCTTTATAAGGTAAAGGAAATTAACAATTTTCAGCTAATTAGATCACTCAATTGGCTGAACATCCTGGACACCTCTTAGAAAAAAAACAGGTTGGCTCACGCGATGGAAAGGCTAATGCCTCTTCCATTATCACTTATGAGGAGAGGGAAATAGTTGGAAAGGATGCTATTATTTTAAAAACAGAAATGAAAAATACCTCAACTATTGGACGTTCTAGTAAACACACTCTTCTCCCAACCAGCACCTTTCTAGAATGCTGTAGCCCCCTGGCTACAGCAGCAGCTCTCTGGTGCCACCACAGTCTTCATTTTTTTGCTTTCAAGTTTCCTCTCACAACTCCTGCTGTACAAATCTCTTAAGAAATAGATTTTTTTGGAAAGACAAAAAAAGGACAAGCTATGTGGCTGTTTAGGAAAGTCTGTTCTCCCACTGTGCCACACAAACAGCAGGCCACTCTTTTGGGACAGCACTAATGTGCTGTGGGAAGGGAAAAGCATTAGTCCAAGTCTAGCTCAAAAGAGGAAAATTAGGCAAACAACACTGGTTGCTTATTGCATTTACTGTTGCAATGTAGTTTTTTTGCTCTTTTTAAAAAGCTATAAAGTGATTTAAGGATGTATTTTAAAAGTGTTTGTTTAAAATAAAGCTGAGATCCCTTATCCCATGAGGAGAGTGTGGGGCACTAGTAATCTACTGGTGGGTTACTGTTATCTCCTCCACCAAGCTCACAAAGAGGAGAGAGAATGGGCATGGCTCTTACAAGGTAAAAACCTGACAGTGGGGCTGCTGAGATGCCTGATAATATCGGGGAAGTGAAAGTGGTAGTGCAGTGAAAATGGATACTGCATGATACATTAGATTTAATCACTTGCATTTCAATTAAGCTTTTCCACAAATAAAGACTGGGAAGTGCTCTGCAGGCTCCCCGCGCGGCTGGAGCACCGAGCGCCGCTGGCGGCTGAGCACGAACAGCGCTGCCGCGGCTCGCTCGGGCTCACAGCCTCCCTGGTGGGGACGCATTTCCCATCTCCTGTCCTGCCCCACGCACAGCCCTGCACCCTGTGGGATCCCTGTCCCGGAACTGCTGTGCCCACGGTGCAGGGGATGAGCCATTCCATCACGGAAACAGAGCTACTCCGGCATGCAAACACCACGGCTTTAACGTGCTCGTTTTCAAACACAAAACTTGGTAAGACTCGGGAGTAGAGTGGGATAAAACAAAATAAAAAGGACTTCCCATTTCCAATTTGTTTAGACCTTTGGTACCTTGAAATTCAGTTCTCCCCTTCTCTGTCCTCAAAAATCATCAACAGCATTTTACTGGGAAGATTATTAAATTTCCTCTTCTGCCTTACTGATGAATTAGAACTGCATGAGATGTAGAGGCTTCTAATGGAAACTCTGATTGCCCTTAACTTGCTGCATTGCCAGTGGCACTGCAACAGAATGGAAAAATCACTAAGGCTCCTACAGCTTATGCTAGCTGGGCATTTAGTGTGTGTTGGGAAATGTAAGAAAGAGTCACTGGAGGGGTTAGTCACACCCCAGAAGCTGTCTCATACAAAAACTGAAGGAGAAATAAAACTCTCACACACAAGAATAGACTAACTCAGTCCATTGTGGTGAAATGCAATCTGCTACAAGAGGGCCGCCTACTATGCCAAGCAGCATATTATGTAGCCTGCTGCCAAATTCTGGCAGGTACCACGTACAGGCGCCCACAAAAAACCTGTCCAGAAAAGTGAGTACCGGGATGATCACCCAATTCTGGCTCAGCAGAGAGGTTATTGCATACTGTCCCGGACACATCAGCCAGGTGGGAATGTGATGTGTTACTCAGAAGGACCAGGAGACACAGCCTGGACTGATATGAGCAGGTTATGTCTTCCACCAGCAGAAAGTCGCTGCTTTCATGGTGTATTTCCACGTACGAAAGAGCCAGGCATGGAGAAACTTCTAGTCAGACCATGGATACAGAGGTAAACTGGCTCTCAGAACTTGTAATTTGCAAGAATTTTTTTATGTTCAGTAGAATTTGGCTCCATAGGTGAACCACTAACACTATAGTAGAAGTAATAATTAAAATGATTATGCATCTAGAATACATATTTTATGTATACATGTATATATGTGTGTGTGTATGTGTATATATATATATATATATATATATATAAATGTCGCAACAGTATAGTAATATCTATAATTGGTGTTGCTTGCTCTTGCACACTCTTCCAATCTCTCTGCATTGCAGTCACCTTTGTCTTCTGTGTCTGGCCCTGAAAAGCTCCAACTGTGCCCTCTCCCTCCTCAGTTTGCATGGGTTGGGCTGGGGGGATTCAGGAGGGAGGTAGGGGAGAAGGATGGGAAGCAGGTGGTGTTTAATCAGTCTGGCAGGGAAGCAGGCTGTCACCAGGGTCCTTCTGGGGGTGTCATGAAGGTGGCAAGCATGCCCTCTGGCAGAGGGTACCTCCTTTCCTCTTTCCAGTGGCAGAGGGTAGAGGCAGGGGAGGGAAATTGTGCATGGTTATGGGTGAGGGGAGTTGCAAATAAAGCTGTCTCCACCAGCTTGGGCTCTCACTGAACAATTCTGACAAATCTTCTCCCAATGCAACCATGCTTTTACAAGAGCCCATCATCCAGAGGGCTGTGATTCATGATGGGATGAACTGCTCCATCTATCCCATCCGGAGCCACACAGCCAGCCAAACTGGGCTACAAACACGCTGTTACAAGCTCCAGTGCAGGACCTGCTAGGGACCGGTGAGGCTCGCAAGCCTTTGAGACCAGAAGACAAAGTCTTATATCCTAATGGACTGAGCTCCCTCTCATTTGACTCCCCTTTATCCCTTGCGGAAGGAAATGGTGCAACTCCAGACAGCAGTGGATGAGATAACCTCCAGGCTGGGCCTCATCTGATGGAGCCAGCGCTCTCTGCAACTGTAAGAGATAAGCTGCTCCAGCTCCTGCTCCCCCCGCCCCGCTGAACATTGATATTTGGCACTTAAAGACCTTTCATTTGCAATGTTTATTTCCTCCTCTCTCCTCTAAAAACTTTCCGAAGTTGCAGATTGCTGCTTTAAATGCATTTATATATGTCTATGCCACAGTTCTACCCCAAGTCCCAGTCGCAGCAGTCTGTCTGCTTAGCAACAGAGATCATGCCACCCTGGTTTGCTGCTCTCTACAAAGCCTCTCCACTAACTAGTGAAACAAGTTCAAGGCCACCTCTTTGAGCACTGTGGACCACCAGCTGGACAGGGCTTCTTCTGACAGCACATTTCCACCAGAGCCTTGAAACAGCCCCCCCGCAGAGGGCACACAAAACGAGTCAGAGCCTGCCCGTGTACCTTCCCCCTCTGCAGATAAGAAAGATGAACCTTGCCCCTTCCAGATCTAAAGGGAGAAATCCTCTCCAAAACGCTGATTACCTTCAGCCAGCCCTTCTGGCTGTCCTTCTATCTCTCACCCACCCACACTTACCTATCAGAAAGACTCTCTCTCTGCACACAAAATTCAGCTGTACTCTAGTGCTGCAGGTGATGGGCTATGTGTAAGTAAAGAAACTGATCCTGTACTCTGAAGACTCTCTCCTGCTTGGACTGAGTGGTATTTCTTCACTTTTTGTGCTATTAATGTTACAACTGCTACAAACTGCATCTCCCTCTGCTCCCAGGTTTGCTTTGTCGCACACAGGTGAAGAACACAGAGTGCTCACGGATCCTTGCAATATCCTGCTGCCACTTCCTCACAACCTCAGTATTTGCCATTACAGATTTAAGTATGTTTGAAAACAGTGTCCCCATTGCTCTCCTGACCAATGCTGGAAGGTTTGCCTGCAACAGACCTGCACTGCCACTGCTCTCTCAGGCCAGGGATATCTGCTCTGAGAAAGGGCAGGACCCCAGAAAGCTGGCCCAGAAACCAGCAAGGGTCACAGCGCTACTAAACCTCTCCCATGGTTTCCAAAGGATTTTGACAGTTTGCTAATTGACATCATGAGAGCCTGACTCTCGTCCATTTTAAAACACATTGAATATTATCAAGCAAACAGTGTTCTGCGTGAAGGTGACCTATTCAAAGTCCTATAGGATGGGCAATCCTATCTGTAAGACTTCTGTTAAAGTCAGTCACACAGCCCTGACCCTGCACAGTGAGACAGGATCGGCTGGGACCTCCTCTTTTGGCAAGCGTGCCACACAAAAACAAAAACAACACCCCCCCCTCCACCCCACATCCATGAACATGATGGCTCTGTGGCTCCAAATCCAGTGCTGCATTTAATGTTTAGTTTTAAAAAATTAAATGAAACTTTTTTCCAATTAACATTTAAAATATATTCACACACTTGACTGTATAGTAACACAACAAAAGACAGCTCTTCAGCTGGCATATATTAATTGGCTGCAATGATTGCTGGAGCTGATTTACACTAGACACTGAGAATCCAGCCCAGAATTTAGTTCAATGTCTTGAGAAAAAGCATGGTGTGGGTGGGAGGGAAAAATCTTACAAAGCTAGTAAGCTAACCCATTATTTCCCATCTCTCTATGACATTTATATAAAACAGCTTAAAGTTTAGAAGATCAAACATTTTCCTCAATTTTCGCAGTACAAAATGTTCTATGACCTTCTAATGTGACACATTAAAACAAGATAGAAGAAATTTCAGCTGATCAGGTCTCATGAACACCCTCTGCCTTCTCTAGACAGTGCTGCTCCTCCAAAAGTTCTGAGTGAGAAATTTAGCTAGGTTGTCTAAAAGAAATGAAGAAAGTCTGGAAAAAAAACATGTGCAACTTGCATGTTACACATCACCATAACCAGGATTTATAAAATGGTAAGAGTAATCATTTATTTCTGTTCTTTTTTTTCTTTTTTTTTTTTTAACACCAGGTTTTAAAATTGCCTAATGAATTCCTGCTACATACAGAATTAAAGAAAAAACATTTCAGATTGTAAGGGATAAGACTCTGAGTGAGTGAGGGATGACATGGGTTAAAATTCACCTTGCTTCTCACTCCTCATCCACGATGGGATTTTGGAGAACGACAGACATCTGGAAATCGGTTTTACACAAAAAAATAGAAAACAGGGAAGAACTAGGAAGATGAATAAAGGCTCATCACAGACACAAAAGACCAGAGGAAAAAGAAGCTTGGATTTGGGTATTCTTGTCTGGCAAGGAGGCAGGCAGTAAGGCTAATGAAGCATTTGCGATATGGGACGTATGCCAGCGTAACAAAGAAGATGTGCATCAGCTCTGCAGATGTGCCAAAGCCCCCAGAGCAAAATAATGACATAATCACCATCAGTGTCACAGACCAGACTGTACACAAGGTGACATGGGAGAGAATAAATAAGGGTCTTTAGAGGCCTGTAGTACACACACGGGAAGAAATAGCCATTCCTCACAACTGCCACAAGAGAGTGGCGAGATGTTGGGTATAATGTGTGCAGCTAGCAAAAGAAATCTTGAATTGTGCAAGGCTAACGCAGTATAAATTGGTGCTTTTCTTGATCTCCAGTTGACGTTTCAATTCCCACTACCCCTTGTTGAATGCAAAATGAAATGGCACTAGGAGTCAGAAGTTTGCCAAGTTTTGTTTTGTTTCCGTTGGTTCCTTTTCTTTTTTCTTTTTTTTTTGGGGGGGGGGGGAAGGGGAATTTTTTTTCTTTAGTTTGAGAAGATGAAGGGCCAATAAAGATGCGTATGGGTAAATAATTGTTAAAGAAACAAAATCAAAAACACCAAAAAACCCCAAAACAAAACACAGCACACCATCACTACATGCACATAAGCACACAGGAACAGAAACTCAACACCATTCAGCTGGAACAATCCTAGGATTCCCTCAAAGCAAAGCTGGAAACAAACGAGGAGGGGGTTCGATTTGTTGGGGTATTTTTGGTTGTAGTTTTTTTTTTTTTTTCAGGGAGAGCAGTGAGTATTTTGCCTTCCGGTTTACAACTATCCCTGAACTAAACCAGAAAAAACCCCACTAAAATATTTTTCCATGCTAAAAGACAAGATTACTATTTTATTGATCAGTAATAAAACACCGCTTAGGGTAATTTAGTACTTAACATGTTATTTGCGGTGGGGAGTAATCTGAAAAGCTCTGAGTAGCCTTAAATCATTTCACAACAGCTCTTCCTCCATAAAAGCACGTATTTGCCTCCGTACAGCTGTGTGATTTTGTGGTAATTTTTTTTACAGAAATTTGTCAATTTTTAAAGGGAACATCTGTTTGATAAAGTAGAACAACACTGCTAGTAACCCACAGGCCAAAGTGGGCAAACTATGAAAGAGCAGGAGAGAGGCTGAAGGTGCCAACAGGACTCTTGCAGAAGGAACATTCAAGTACGTAATTGTTTGCAGGATCTGGACCTACAAGAGGAGCTCAGAAGAACAAAGCACTTGGCTTCACCAATGTCCCTTTTCATTGCTTCTAATGAAAGATTCATAAGAATAACTTTAATTTTTTATGATCTTTTTTTGCATTACTGTATTAGCTGCATCTACTTTGTATGCAATTTCTTCTTAAATACAGAAAACCTGTTTCAAAATGCCAGACATAATAACTTAATCAGTACAATAATTGATCTTGATTGTTATGCGATCTTTCTTAACAGTCAGGAAGTGAGATGGAGCCCAGAAAATGTTTTATATGATTATTTCTTCCCATTGCAAAGTGATATATTTGTGAAGAACGCAGGTGAAGGTCCATAGTGGAGGTTTTTTTTTTTTGTTTGTTTGTTTTTCGGTTTTTTTTTTTTTTTTTTTTTGTGAGGAAAAAAAATTATTAAAACCTCCCTAATTTGCTAGTTAAACTGTTCAGTGGAAGAATGATTGTATTTGTCCTTTTTGGCTTCGCCCAATTAATTGGAGCAGTAACATAGCGATTGTTAATAAACAGCTCTAATTTGACTGTACTTCTTGCCTATCTACTAACCCCACCATATCTTTGTTTAGCATATCATCAGGGAAAACAAGGAAGCATGTATATAATTTTGTTCTGTTGTATATGAAGTTTAATAATTATGCCACAGTGGATTCTAAATTAATCACAGAAGGCACAACTGTATTAATAATCTGTTTAGCAAACTCCAGTGTCTTTGCACTTTGATGTTAGGAGCAGAGACAGTACAAACTGTGGCAGTTTTTTAAATTGGGCGAGTGTTTGTTTCTTTTTCAGCTTATATCAATGTTTTCTTTTATGCTTTTTCTACTGTGCACCTTGTTTCCCTCTAAGAAAAAAAAACAACAAACCACAAACTAAAACCACAGAACAACTCAACAAACAAGCCTGCGCTTATTTGGGTGCTTTTGGATCAAAGCTGACAGATCAAATTTTTAATTTATTTATCGAAGTTTCATTGCAGCCATTCTTCATAATTACAGCAGTGTTTTAATTTTTTTCCTTCCCCTGAATAGGAGAGAAGGGGTTCTGAGAAAGTTTTTAATTAGCTAAATAGGTCTGTGTAATCTAGATGAAATAAACACGCCCGTTTGAAAGGGTTGTTAGAACTTTTCCAGCCATTTAATCCATAGATGGCTGAACACAATGATACCTTCCACAGAAAGCTACAGCCACCACCAGCAGCTGTTAGAAGAGAGCTTGCTCCCTGCTCCTATTGATAACCCTTTGTGGAATGAAGAAAAAGAGCTGAGGGAAGGAGAACTGAATGTCAGACAATAGACATCGCTACACACACTGTCTCTGAACTTTCCTCATCTCTGAAGGACAATTAATTATGAAGGCCTTTGGGGTAGGTCGAAGCAAGGGAAAACCTACTGCTGGCCCAGCACTCCAGCCGCTATCTCTGTGTTTGTTAAATGGTTGTGCCTGTTGGGGAACCAGAGTACCAGCCACCAAAATAGCCAATAGATCATTTAGGAAAAAAGAGCAAAAGATTTTTTTTATGTGTGTCTGTCCTTGTATAATTCTATTCTCACTGTGAAATCATCCATACACAAAACACAAGGACAATTTTTTTTTTTTTTTAGAAGAACCACAGGGTAGGTTACAGTCAGAAACGGCCTCTCAGTGGTGTGTTAAAAAGGATGGTCTTTTCACCAAATCATTTCACAGAGGCAAAACAGACAAACACAAAGAGTTGAGACTTTTTCTCCTACATTAAATAGAGTAACTGATAAGGTCAGACATATGATACCTAAAGACATGAATCTGTGAACTCTTGAAGTCAAAGGACTTCTCTGTGCAAAGGAACAATCTTTCAAAGGAAATAGATCATAGAACTCCACTGAATCCCCTTTAAACTTTATGAAGCAGGAGGAGAAAAAGCTCTAAGTAGGGAAGCTTGACAGAAGAGCCTTGAACTATTTTCTGAAGGAAAGATGAGACCCTCCCTAGGCTGCCACAAAACATCTTTTTTTTTCTAAAGGCTCTTCTGAACTTTGATATGTGCCAAGACACTGCTATTGAAAGCTGTATAATTATGTGCTATAGCCACTGTAGAAAATGCTTTGTTCACCACAACAAAGAACAATAAGCAAAGTAAAGTGACATTACACTGTATCTTTTTCTTTAAGAATGTTGAGAAAGGTCACAGTACGTTATAACTAATAAAGCTGTTGAGTAAGGAAGTTTAAAGTTGGGCTTGCTGTGCTTAAATGCAACCCAATGACAAAAAGGCAGAGGGAACTAAAATTGTAATGACATTAAAAAATAGATCATATATCAACGTGCCAAATTCATTATACAAACACCTTGATTCCAAAGGACGCAAACAGCAGACCCGGGTGTAGTGCTGCAATGGTATTCCTCTCGTGACTCTCTCCCTAATAGCTTCCAACCACGGTCTGCAGTTCAACTAACTGCAAAAACTGATTAATAAGCATTAATTGATACATGCAATGCACGGACCTTCTATTGCAAGCCGTGGATTTTGTTACTTGATTAAAAACCAGGCTCATGTCCTGTGCAGTTTCAAGGAAAGCTCTGCTGCTTCACAAGGGAGCCTCTTCAAATTTAGAGAGGAAAAAAAGAAAAAAAATAAAAAGGCCAGAGGGCATCAATTAAGTTTCCTGAAACCAAGATTTTTAAGTGAAAAAAAATACCATCTGGCCACCTATGTTTCAGTTTTCCTTCAGAGGGCTCAGAACAGTTACATTTGTTATTCTCAAATTGCCAGAGCAGCTTTACTCCCCTTGCTGCAGATCAGCAGACAGCAGCCTTCCGACTCTGTCTTTAAGAATGCGAGAATGATGTCGAAACACTACAACAATAAAACCCTTGAAGGAGGAAGTATACAGCTGAGGGAGAAATGTGAGGAGTGGAATAGTGAAACAAACAACTGTCCCGTTGGGCTGTGCTCACTACTGGTACCACCAGAGGCACAGAGACTGCCACACCAGGGCAGTTTGCATGGAAAGAGCAACCTTCGGGATGCAAGATAGCAAGTTACAGACTTGATTTTCACTTCTCCTGAGGCCACTTCGCACTGCTCCAGAGTATTAGGGTGGTTATAAACTGTATTTTCCAGTGCCTATCTGCTGCAAAACCACTCAAAAGTGGCCTTAGTTTAAATGAGAATCAGGTTCGAGGACTTTAATTCTCCTTTTGATGAACACCAGTTCAGTTCAAGATGAATCCTGCAGATGAAGCTGGGGAAGAATACAGGTTCCTAAAATAAGCATATGAGTGGCCAGCGTTTTTTATAATTTAGGATGTCTTAATTTTTGGATGCAGTGCTGGGCACACTTCATTTTCAGGGAATGGACTGTTGAGGACCTCCTGACAAAGTGACCCTTATTGAGCATCCCAAAATGAAATTGACCTAAAATCATCATCACTTCTGAAAATGTTGGCAGCCTGCGTTCCTCTCAAGGGCTTGTAGGCTGCTTACGTGACTGGGTTATTTCTTAGATTTTATAGGTGGTGTTATTTGACTTGTTTCACATCATCCCACTGATTTTTATGGGACTAACTCAGAGTGCCTTAAGTTAAACATTGTGCTATGGCCTAAGTACAACTGGTCTTAATTAGGTTTTTCCCACTAGTATGGTTTTCGCCTGCCAGAAGAAGGGCAAACTCCTTAAAAATGGTTTTCTCCCCCTTGGAAATGACATGTGCCTTAACTAGTGCTGTGAAACGAGACAATCCTCGTGTCGAGCCCCACTGTACCAAAACTGCAGACAGTGTGTTTGTGCAAATAACGCAGCTTGGCAGACGCTTCACTATTGTGATCCATCTCAGTAACTACATCTGCAAAATCGGGCAAGTTCCTGTGAAGCGGGCTGAGCTCAGGATGATGGTGTGTGCGGGGCTTGCTTTGGAGTGCCCACCCCACAGAGGAGCGGGGCCAGTGGGAGGAGCAGGCAGGGGGGCACAGAGCCACCACAGAGACACCCCGACACTTCAGAACTAAAGCTGACTTGTTAAATGCCCACAAGGAAAAGGCAAAGAGGCCTTAATACGTGGAGAATGACGGTAAATGCTTAAAAATGCCAGGGAATAAGGATGATTGAGAAGGAGTGGGAGACAAAGCAAGGCTAAAATTCAGGTATTATCCTCAGGCCAGTTCCTTTTAGTTGTTTTAAGTACATAAATCAGAAAAGAAACACTCTAGTTTATGTTTTTTTACTCATGTTAAACTAATCTTTGTTTCAACTCATGTTTTTTAATCATACTTTTATTTTAACTCAAAGCATGGTATCCCCCTGGTTTTCAATCATGCTGCCAGAGTCACAGCTGTGAGCTCTGATGACCTGTGTAAGGGCAGATTCTAAAAGAGAGTTAAAAAATTACTTAGGTTTTATTTTTCTTTCTTTTTCTTTTAATACACAGCAACAGTACCTGACTTTAATTTTGCAGCTGGCATTCAAAAGCCTATGGCAACATCACAGATGAGACAGATATCAAGTGGCACAGCAAGCTGTCCTCTCTTTCTGACCCACTTGAGCTGGGACACTGACATTTGTGGTTTTCATTCACCAGGACAACCCATCTTCCTCCCTGGAAGAATGGCCCCAGAATAGAGAAGCATCTTCACCTTCCACAAAAAAAAAATAAAAAACCAAAAAAACCCCAAACTGTTTTTAATTTTTTTTTCCCTTTCAAAACTCAATCCCTAATTGCTCTGTTCAGCTCAGCACGTTTCTCCAGCTAACCCTGCTGCAAGAGAGAAAAATGTGGAACTGACTACACACGTGTACACACAAAACACAGGCAAAGTTGCACTGCACAGGAGGAGGCCTTGGATCTGTCTCTGGCTCACAGCCACAAGGGTACAATGGCAAAGCTAAAAACGATAGGACATGTGGTTTGTTAAACATCGTATTCGACTTTGCTACAAGCTGTCAGCAGCAATGCCCAGGGAAAGGAACACAGGATCACAAATTCTTGAACAAATCAATGGCACAGCCTGATATGGACCAAACACACATTCTAACTTCAGAATTTTTTTCCTAATATTAAGTTTAGGCCTATATGCACAAAGTATATGCATGGATGTGACCCAAGAACAGATAAACAGAAGGGTTTAGGAATGACAGTGTAGGTGACTTAAGAGAAACAGCATATCAGACTAATCAGAAGATCAGCAAAGCATCATTGAAGTATGAGAGGAAGGAACTTTGATGATGCTAAATATGGCAAATGCTCAGTTTGCTAAATCCTTTTGGATCCAATTTCAACATTACAGTACTTGTCATTTTTGCTTTCCAGCTTGTGGGGGAGGGGATGGGCATTTACCAGGAAAAGTTACATTGTCTACCTTAAACACTGCACCATACAGCTTAATGTTCTCATAACTGCTGGATCCTCAGCAAAACCAAGACCTGAACTCCGAGAAATTCTCATTACACTACATAACACAAGGAAGACTAAATGAATGGATTTGCAATCACCATTTATAATATCTCTTTTCCTCCACGACAGAGGAGAACAAACCAAGGGGCTCCTTTCCGACCCACTGCAGGACCCTTGGCTGAGGACACTCCAATCACTAGCACTACTAAACATATGAGATTTGTATTTTCTTATTTACCTGAAAACACATATACACTCCCACAATTCTTTACTGGAGTAATCCATTTACATTAACACTGGCACTAACACTTTGAAAATGAGTAATAAGTGTCTGAAATCATCAAGAGTATGAGAACTTTTGAGCATAAGGAACATTTCAACTTATGTTCTATGAATTAAAAAAAAGTTAGTAAGAAAAAAACTTGAGAGAATTTAAGCCCAATGAAAAATTTGGTCACACTTATCTCCTGGTGTATTTCCTTTTCTGTTCCTGTATTTAGCGATTATGGCTTGGCATCAGGGCAGACTTACATCCCAGGGGTGGGAGTCTCCTGTCTTGTGCCTGCTTGAGTTCCTAGCAGGGCCAGAGTCCTGGGGAGTGCCTGGAGGGTCACGGCACACCAAAAACAGTCTAGATGTTGCCATCATCCACAATGAATGGCAAAACCCTTGAGGAACATCCTCTTCCCCCCTATTCCTTCATCAGCCCCTTCCATGCAATCATCCTCCCAGAAAACTCTGCCAGCCCAGAAGAGGGGGAAACAACCAAGAAAGATGACAAAGTCTTTGCTTAGACTTTTTGCATCATCTGAACTTACGTACTATGAAAACAAGCCCTGCTAAAAATCCATCAGAAGGATTTTAGGCAGGAAACCACCCTCTTTATGCTGGCAAATGTCACTTTTGCTACAGAAGGGGAAACATTATGCAATTTGACCCTGAGTGAAAGGTGCAGGCAAAAAAAAATTAGTAATTAGTACCACCATCACTTTCCCACTCCACCAAGAGATGGGATTACTCGAGCCTCCCCCACATGCACACCCTGTTCAAATGCATCATTACATCTGACTACCTGAACAATGCAAACTGCCATCCTCAGCAGGGAGAAACACTCTCCCATGGTATCGCCGAGGGTCAGCATGTTAATGATAACAATAGTCCGCTGAGGTACCAGGCTGGCCTGTAAACAGGAATCTTAATCAAAGCCAACAACCTGTTACAGCAGAAAACAGAGCATTTACTTCGAGTACTCATTTTATCCTGCAGCTGGACAAAACAAATGCATTTTAGTTCTGTAAATCAAATGAAGGAAAGAAGAGTGTTTGATCATACAATTAGGGGAGCTTTAGAAGAGCTGTGTGGTGACTTCTTTTACTACTGTCCCTCCTAAAGGAAACTTCAAAAAGTCAAAACTAAGAAACTTATCAAAAAAAGTGAAAACTTATATCTCTTGTCAGGTCCTAGTGAGGCGTAAGTCTCCAGTTACCGGGGCTAAAAAGATTAATTAGCATCATTCAGGAATGCCAAGATTCCACTGGTCACGGCCACATCAAAAAGGTACATTATTTTAAAGGCAGCCTGGACGTCGGAGCAACTCACACACACAGAGAAACAAAGATCAGTGCCTACCTCAAAATCATTTGCTTTATTGTAGTGCATGTTCAGGGCCCTGTACAGCTCACAGTCTCTGGTTATAGACAGCTCCTCAGTGCTCGTGACCCCGTCGTTGATGGCTTGCCGTGCATACTTCTCCATCTGAATGTAGTAAAACTCACGGAAATTGCTAAACCACTTGATGAGCTGAGAGGTAATGCATCTGTTGAACTGTTAAATTTAAACAGTAAGAAGGATAAGAGCACTGACATTCCTTCCCCCAGTCCCATTTCTTTCAAAAAGCATTCTTTCCTCCCCTTCCCCACCACCT
>WEKY01001419.1:154950-169950 GCA_013390045.1 Picathartes gymnocephalus | reverse complement strand
ATTTACTGTAATAATTATCCTTACTTTGCCCTAAAATTTCAATTTTTTTTTAGATTTAGAAACATTCCCTTGCCTCTTCCAGGCATGAGCAGGGTACACCCCAACAAGAACAAGTGAATAAGGTCAGGATGTAATCTTTATGTACCCAGAAATATTATGAATCTCTAACATGATAACACAATACCATTTTGCGAGCAAATACAGCATGCAGTAAGGAGAAAGCAGGGCGGCAGGGGGAAGAGATTTTCTTACCTTTACATCTGAGAAGTAGGTTTTCAGCATATTGGAACTTGGGTACCGGGTGTAAAAGAACATGAGCTTGGCCTTTTTCAAGTGATTCGGTGACAAGCCTTCCTGCATGTAGGATTGAATTAGTAAAGGAAAATTCTTTTCTTGAGAAAGCTGTTTCTGAATGTCCAGAGCTAGCAAAGTGCCCCGTTAAATGGTTCCCCAGACTACAGGAGAAAATATTAACATTTAAACTGCTGCGCTGTAATTTTCTGTAAAATAGGCAAACATAGGATGAGAGGCCATGTAACTTAACCCCTGTCTTTCCTATCGGTTTAGGTGCTGAGTCTCAGGGATCTTGCAAGTTTACGGATTGTGTACCATATGTACGTTCACTTGTTGCTACGGAAACAAATGCAGGAAGCATGTGCCGCAGAAAACTTATCGGGAGCTTTTTTCTCCTTCTCCTTTGAAATGCCAGCTAAAGTTTCTTTTCCTTTCGGTGTTGTGCTGCTTGCACACAACAAAACCGATGCATGTAAGACAATCAGAGGTGCTTTATGATTTCGAGCAGTTTTACACAGGCAGCACATTTCACCTGTTTCATTCGTGTCGATAAATTTTAACATCTTGGGTAGCTCTCTCTAATCCTGCTGTTGCTTTGCTCCAGTGGCTGCCCTGCAAATCAAAGTGAAATTTGTAGTAGGCAGAGCCCCTTGGTCACTGAATCCCCCTGCCACAAACTTGTCGCCTCCTGATTTACACAGTTAACTCCTTGGAGAACGGAGCTCTATTTGGGGCTAACCAATCAATACATGTGGGCTAGCAGATCAATAAATGGCCACTTACCCTATAAGGCAGCCTATTTATCCTGGAAACATCATTACCTTTTAGATCTGTAAACAGAAGCAACTAAAAGAGTTCCCAAGGGAATGTGAAGCTAACCATAACAATCTCGGCTTGCTGATTTTTCTCCCAGCTTCTTGGCTCCCTTTTGTGAACTGCGTGCTAGGATGGCTCTGGTCACATCTGTGCTGCAGGCTGGCCCTGCCATTTCCTCAGCAAATTAATGGCTTTATAATTTATCAGAAATGAAGATGCACGTGGAGAAAATCAATGTGGCCCCCACAAGGTCAATTAAGGGTTCTTCCCAGAAGCTTCTCTGAGGACTGTTTCTCCTAAACACAATTGTTGAAAATTTTGCTCGGTTCACACCTTACAGCGGGGGGAAGGTCAAGCAAGTTAACAGATGCGCTGCAGCCAAGGTGCCTCTTCTGCCTTACAGCCGGGTGCACGTCAGCACAGAACATCCCACTCCAGGCCTCAAGATGGGAAACCCAGACTAATTTTTATCAGCAGCCTACTGATGATTAGCTAGGCTTTTTCAGCAAAATTCCTTTTTCTCTAATTCCTGAAATCTGCTGAAACCCTCTCCCTTTATTTCAGTTACAAGGTTCATTTTTAGATTAGAAAAATGTAGCATTAAAAAAAAAAAAAAGGCATTGACAATATTAGTTTAAAAACCTCTTATTATCTGGAAGTACATGGAAAACAGCTCAGCTGAACTTGCATTTTGTTTTAGATGCTTAATGATTACAAAGAAGATAATTTACGACTGACATACTTCTTGTGCCAAGAGAAGAGTTGAAAGAACCTCCAGTTACCTCCATTAGACTGATAGAGAAGTCTAAAAGAGCATTACACTCTGCAGTGCCATCTGTCAAAATACGTAAGTGAAATAATAGTAGCAAGCTGTCACCTATTGCTTAGTGATAAGAGTTTTAGACAAATCAAAACTTCTATGCCAGAAATCCATTTTGTTATGTGATCCCTTCAGGAAAGCGGGGGTCCAAAAGGGAACTCCAGTAGGAGAGGGAAAAAAAAGTAATCCTGAGTGCCCTTAATTTGCAATTCCTCTGACACTGACAACATGTTAACATCAGGTTTGGTGTCTATTCTTTTTCAATGAAAGCTCAAGGATGGACTTAAACTTCAGAAAAAACCTCTCATATTTGCTGGATTTAAGCATATTAGACAGTTGTCTAAGCATTTGGATTCCTTCTGCATTTAGGATTTTTAAATATTTTCTGCTCTAATGCCAGAGGATATTGATATTGAATGAAACATGTATTAAAAGATGCTCTGAGACTCAAATTCCCAGAAATCCATTTTTTATTAAAATTATACTTGTTCTTAAGCACTTGGCAGCCTTAAAGCATTATCAAATATGCAACAAATCTGTATATCTTGATCCTAAGTTTAACGCTTTTACTGTGATAAAAGATATTATCTGTAATAACCTAGCAAAAAATAGTTAATGACAGACTTAAGAGCTAAGAATTAGATAACCCATTGCTATTTCAGAAAAAAAAAAAACCAAAACTGAACTGACCAATTGCTTAATTTCCTTTTTAAGTGCTTGGGCTGAAAAGCAACTGTTCTTCCAAGAAAGCACTAGCTGTTTCCAGGATACTTACACACGCACAATGACTCATGATGAAATAGATTCAGTAAACATACAGCTGTACCGAACACGAGCTAAGCCCCATTCAAGGCCAGGAAAGAAAACGAGCACAAATAAATATTAAGGAGGTAAAGGGAGGAGGGGTGCCGAATGGAACGCAAACAAGCTCTGTCCCAGCAGCTCATGTGGCTTGCCTCAATTCTCTTAGCTATAGCTTTGTGAAGACAGATGACATTCAATTCTATGGGTAATGCAAAATAGACAATAACTGCTGAAACTCGAGCCAGCTGCCAGGTGTAAAAAAAAAAAAAAAAAAAAAAAGGAAAGAAAAAAAAGGAGAGAAAGAAAAGATGATAAATCCATAAATTAATGAAAGACATCTGCTCAGGAACATAAAAGATCAGAGGAACAGTGTACTGCAGCTGAACCTAAAGCGATGTTCAAACAACCTGAGAGTCTCAGCGTTGTGGGTTTACACAGTACAGCGCTGCCTCACCTAACACAGCAGCAGTAGAAAAATGGCAAAGCCCTAAGAAATGGGAAGTGAAAGACTGGGAACAAAACATATGGGGACAAAACATACACACAGTCTCGTGTGTTTTAACAGGAGAAGCACAGGGGTGGCACTGCACAGCATTTGATACATTTGCACTTCAATCCTCCTCCCAGGTAATGCTCCTCTTTTGCAAAAAATATTTTTCAGCAGAGATGATCTTTCACTCTTGTTACTCTCAGCCCGAGCCCCCACAAATGCTCTAACAGGCTTTTCTAGCCCACACATGCATTGAGCTGAAGGAAAAGTGGTAAGAATAGGCTGTGTCAGGCAAAAAAAATCTGCAGCAGCAAAGCCAAACTGCTCCTTAAGTTATACCTCAGGTACTTTTAATTAGCAAAGCTCCAAATAGCTGCATCTCAGAGCATCTTCAAGTCCCTCCAAAGAAGGGCTGGCTGGCAGCAAAGCATTCGTTCATCACCCAGGTTTTATCAACAGCATGGAGTTACCCAGCTTGCTGTCCAATCTCTCCTTGTTTTTTTTTTTTTAAGTTTAATCAGTTTAATTCTAGTCAGATGTAATAACTCATCATTTCAAAATGTTGTAATTCACTAATTATAGCTTTTGCATATTGGGACTCTGAAACTTATTCCAGTTGGATTGGAATTCTGTTTAAAAATAAATAAAATTGTGGAAAGTTGCACTAATGTTTCAAAGCCCTCCTGCCAGAGAAAGCACGCTAAACTTCTTCACCTTTACAGATGTCTTAACAGCACAGAAACTACTGTTGTGCTTCAATTTTGATCTATGCAAATGTTTTGTGACTGAACAAGGCTATTTTTCTTGAGATGCAAAGAGGATGCATGATAAGGAAAGATCATGCAGAAAAACAATTCCCTGACTGTTTCTTTTTGAATTTGAATAAAACTTAATATTTGATTAAACAGATTAGTTTGCAAAGATACAGACTGCATTCATGACTAAGATGGGAATTCAGACTGCAGGTGCATCTTATCTTGTTTAGCAACATACACAAACATTAACCATTTCCTTCTGCAATTCAGTAAAGAATGATCAGATACATTTTATAGCCGTTGGTTAAAAAAAGAAATCCAAGAAAACAAAACCCAGGCTAGTTTAGTGTTTAACTTACTACTAAAACCTGAACTTGGCTGTATCTTCAGGTCTTATGTTCTCATTCTGGCTGCATTGTCCAGAAAAACAGATGTTATTTTCTGCAGGGAAGAACTATCTGCTTCTTTCAAGAAATTTATTCCCTATACGTGCACATTCAACCATATAAAATAAAAGTGCCACAACAGAATTGACCAGAAACAAACCAACCTCCACACCGCACCTTTCCCTGGAAAATTTTAAGCTACCTGGACACATGAGCTGCTGCTAGAAAAAAACATCCATCCCTACAGCTGAGCTGTATACCAGGGTACATGTGTAGAAGTGTTATTTAATAAATCTGGTTTGTATCTAAACCCAGAACAAACTGCAGCCAGCACTAGTGCCTAGGTGGGAAAGTCAGAGTGCTTTCCCGATGGCAGGGAAAGAAGCAGGGCAGTGAAAAAGAGAAGGGATCACTGTAGCACCAGGCATTTCCCCAGGCTACGCCTTGGAGCAGCAGGGGACTCTTGCACCCCTGTTTCAGCAGAAGTAACAAGCTCCATTAGCGAGCACCAGTGAGAATGAGCAGGAGAAAGGAGGAGAGATGGGAGGGCTGGGGGACAGATGCTCCACGGGTGGTGAGGATCAAGTGCAGCACTAGAACTACTCCTAGTTCACACGCTTGGCATGTTTCACCTCTCCTCACAGCTCTCCCAGGATGGGAGAACTACTTTTATACAAAAACAATTAGTATGCCACCGTACTGTTTGGTAGAAATTAATTGCCCTGGCCTGAGTCTTGCCCTCAGCTGCCACTCCTGTTGACCTCGGGACTGCTTTCCAAGCACTGCACTTGCATTTCAATATGCAGGAGAAATCTTTGGTTTGGAACTTCCCAAGTAATTGCCACCACCTCTGAGTGATGCTGCATCTAGACGGCCTCCTCTCTTTTGCCTTACAGTGTAGACAGTGAGGAGATTTCCCTGCTAAAAATGCTCAACAAGATCCTTTTCTGGGGAAGAGGTACCTCAAACACCACATCTACTACCAGTTGGTTCTTGAAAATACCACCACCTAAGGAAGGTGCTTTCCAAGACAAAATGCTTTCCCCTATAGAAATGGGACTATTCACACAGGTCAGACAGCAGCAATCCTGACTCAGACTAGACTCAAGTTGGATCAAAGAGTGGTGGTGATGGGCTTTGGACCTGCCCTGCCCCAGTGGTACCCATTACCATGGGAGGGGTGGGAAGTCCAGGTACCCAACAGGTCTAGAGCCCTGACAGCACCCTCCTGAAGATTTAACAACTCTACAGAAGATGTGGTTAAGTTCTTCTAAAACCACTGGAGTTACCAATCAAGTGGAAGATACCCAGTGAAGAAGCACAGCCTCGGGCATCTGCCTCCACACCATACCTCTCCAAAGAGGACAAGTTCCTCACCAGTGCTACTGTTACCCAGAGAGGGGTACAGCTATTCTGTTGCAATTACTTGGGAGGGAAATTAGATGCGTCTAAGGCTTTGTGCTTGCGCGGTTGCCTTCTGTTGGGGTCTTGGAGCTGGGAAAAATTATCCATCTACTCTTCATGCAAAATCCTCAATTTTAGCATGGGGTGGACAGGTTATTTTATTTGCTTTCAATACAACTGTACCTGGAAGCAAAACCTTTTGACCAAAAAGCATGTTATGGGAAAAGATGGAAGGACTGGGAGGCATTCTAGCTAAAAGAGGAAAAAAAAAAAGACAACCGAAAAAAATCTAGTACTAGTTTCCAGGAAAAAAAAAATCATTACTATGTCTGGATATGCCTAAATAAAGGCAGAGATGGATTTGTCACCCTCACTAAAGCCTGCTATTGAGCTAAAAAGAGAGATTTTATTATCATCATCTTTTTTTTTTTTTTTTTTAAGCAGGGTAAGTGTCCTGTAAATTTAATACAGCTGAAGTTTTATATTTAATTGTTCTCTCTAGCTTTCCAAAATAATTTGCTTTGTGTATGTTAGGACAAAAGATTTCTGTGTATGGCTGAACAGAGGTTAATCATGCATAGCAGGCAGCTGCACAAGGGCTGAGGAACAGACCTCTGGGTGGGGGAAAGAACTTGATGCAGGCTGAATATATCAGTACCTGTGTCTTTTGTGCTTCATTTCCCTTATGCACTCGAGAGCTGAACTCTTACAGACAACCAGACCGTGGCTCTCTGCAAGCCCCAGCCACGACACCATTAACATGGGTTGTGCATTGGCCTGGCAGGGGAGGGAAAAGAGGTGGCCTGGCCGTAGCTGGAATGGTTTTTGGCTGAGGGCAATGCCCCCTCAGTCACCTCCCTGCCTGAGGAAAGATCTGCCAGCCCAGGGAAACCCACTGGCACTCAGGTCATGGGTTTGGCTGCCTTTCTGACCCCATGAGGCAGACTAAAAGGCTGGGGGAGGGTCAGTGACTTTTTTAGGTGACCACCATTCCTGAAAGAGTGCTGTCAGTCAACACCACATGTTTTATTTGGCCTCGCCAAGCCCCCCACCAGCATCCCGTGAGCACCCCTCTCCTGCACCACCTGGGGGAAGGCTCCTGGCACCGGCATGGCTCCTTGTCCTCTCCCACCAGGCACTGCCAGCTATGGCTCATCTTTTAAAAAGGATATTGCACTTCCCGAGTAGGGCGAGATTTCGGACATGTCTTGCAGGTCACCACACTCGGACTTAATGAGGGACAAGGAGAGGCCCTCGGCGGCGCTGGGGGGGTGGGCCGGTGAGCAGGGGTGGTGGTTCATATGGTGCGACGACATCTTGGTCCTCAGGCTGGTGGTCTCCCGGGTCAGGTCAAGGGATTCAGGGGAGGCGCGCTCTTTCCCTGGGAAGGAGGCCGATGGGGCGCCCAGGGGGCTCTGGAAGGGGTAGGCCATGAGGGGCAGCGGGAAAGGGTGGCGGAAGGAGGAGGTGGAGAAGCCGGCGGTGGCCGAGAGGGGGGACTGGTGCAGGGAGGCATGGTGGCCACCGGCCGGCGGGGCCGAGGCGGATTGGTCAGAGGAGTTTTTGCGGACGACGAGGGGCAGCGCCTCGGTTTGGTCGGTGGCGCCAGGCATGGGGACGCTGCTGAAGGTGTCAAGGGGGTTGGGAATGATGACGTCCCCAAAGCACTGCAGGCGCTGGTTGGCTGTGTGAAAGTTGTGGTTCTCCCCGTTGACGGCGAACCTTGCCTGCGGGATCTGGAGAGGCGGGAAGACCTGAGGAAGCTGGCGGGAGGGCTTGGATGAGAAAACTTTGACCACTGTGTCCACAACTTGTGACATGGCAGTGTTCAGCTCCTGCTTGAGGGTCTCGGCCAAGTGTTTGCCTTCGGGGTGGAAGGCGTTTGGCCCTTGCTCCTTCTCCTTAGGACCTTCTCTTTTTGGCTTGTTCTCTGCTACCTCCTGCTCCCGGATGAGGGCCCGTGCCCGGTCGATGAACTGCCCCGGGTCCAGCTCGCACATCTCATTGTCCGACCTGCCGACGGAGTCACCGGCTCTCGCGTCCATGGTTTCGGAGCGCATGCTGTCTTCAGACAGGTTGCCATCTTCATCATTTTCGGAGTCAGTGCTGTCGTAGATCTGGTAGAACTTTTCCTGCAGCTGGCGCAGCTGCTTCTGCATGTCCTCCAGCTGCTGCTTCAGCTGTCTGCGCTCCTCTCGCTTCTGCTCTTTCCTCGCCGAAACCAGCTGCTGGAAACTCTGCTGCTGCTGTTGTGGCAGCTTTTGCTTGCGTTTGTTTTCTCTGTAACTTTCTCGGGGACTGACGGACTGCGGAGCTATTTCTCTTTCATTTTCATTGCCCCTTAATGCCACGCTGGGGGAATGGCTCATACCTCGAATTATATTCTCAACCCGGGCGCGTTTAGCTCTCAGGTGCTCGTCGCATAACCGATCCACATCAAACTGGCTCATAGTTGGCCTGCCAAAAGGGGAAAGACACTCTTGGGGGCTGTCTCTTGAAGAGTTGCTGCATACATCCTCCTGATGTACTTCTGAGCCTGTACTAGAGAGACCGCTGGCTTGGAAACTGGGCTCTGTGCCACCATTTTTGTTCATGTTATTTTTCAACAGCTGGGAAATTATGGTTGCTCCTGGAAAAGGCATCATGGCATCTTCATATGAGTTCGCCCTCTTCAGCAGCTTGCGGAGTACATTTGACTTTTCCCCATCTGCATGCTGCACCACTGAATACTCGACATCCTGCTCTGAACCTTGGGGATTCATGGCACTAAAAAACGTTGCTCTTGCCTTTGCAAAAAATGCAGATGCTGTCCCTACCGTCCTTTTCACTCCAATGTCAACTCTTCTTCTCTTGGTTTGCCTGCTTAAGAGGGCTGTGCTGTCATGGTCAGGCATCACTGGACTGTTATTGTGCCATCTTCAAAAGCTTGTCAGCTGGGCTCAGCTCAAGAATCCTGGGACCCTGGCCAACAGAACAAAAGGACTGATGAATCATTTTCTTTAAATTTCTCCAAATTTCCTGACCTCAATCCTGAATAAAATGCAAAATGCATAGGCTCTGGGATTTATGGCACATTACAATTATTGCAATTTATTATGCACTCTGCTTGAAATGAAACATTTTTAAATATTTCTGCTCCACTGGTTTAAGATGGATTAAGATTTAAAAAAGCAAAAACTGCTTAAGCACCAGTAATATGATTCTCTTGCACAAATGCCTAAAATGATACTGTTTATCTTCAGAAGAAAGAGTAGATTAGAAGAACACAGCCTCTGACAACCAATTGATTAAATTTAGGGCATTGAGATACATGTTACAAAAGAAGATGAAAGTATTCCTTATTTAAGATTTATTGTTAAAACAAGAAATTGTATAAAATTTGGATTAAAAAAATTCAATTGCAATGTAAAAAATGCAATTGTAGTTTTGCTTTTTAAAGGGAGGCAAAACTGGTAAATAAACCTCTGAAGGTTACAACAACAACTTTCACATAATTGTAGGTGGGATGGTATATGTGTATGTGAAAGGCAAAAAAATCATAGACGCATTCAGGTTTATACTGGGGAAAAAAACCCCTCTCTTAAATCATTAGGGAAACATTTATTCAGCAAACCAAAAATGCATTAAAATATTTTATGATCAGGATTATACTATTTACAGAGATGTGATGAAATAAAGGCCAAAATGTAGTTCATTAGCACAGGCTCGTATGTACCACTGACAAGCCATGACAGTGTTTTGAATTCCCCATACATTCCTTCCCTTTTCACAACTTACATTCTCCAAGCAAGCCCTGCTACCAAAGGCTGAAGATTCTGTATTTCATACACTAAAATACATGATGGGAAATTTTTTGCATAGCGGAAATGAGGCATGTTCAGTGTCACATCTCTCTGCTTTAGAAAAATCTCCGAGAACAATATCTTAAGTGCCCAGTGAAGCCCTTCTTACATGTAGCATTTTGAATACACAGAATCTTATTTCCTGTGACATGCAGAAAAGATGAGAAAAAAATATGGAAAGATGAAAGAAATAACATCAATCAGCTGTGTGAGAAAGGAAGATACCTCCTCTTTATATGAACTCTCATTGTTTCCCAGGAACACAGCATAAAAAGATAACACACTTCCTTGCATTTTGTAAAAGGCTCTTGACATAATTTGTGACTTATTAACTAGTGATGCTAAACTCACATTGCACAGAAAGCATTAGACATGTTTCCTGTTTCTTAAAATTCAACACTGAGGAAAATTAAAATATTTTTCATGCAACGCTTATCTAATATTAAACTTTACATTTGCTTAACAGAGCACAGTCTTCACAATAACAGGGTATATTGCCAAAGGCAGCATGCAGACTTTTTGGAATTGCTCCCATCTCTTTCGGTTCACCTGTAAAAACATCTACGTGCTCCCTAGGACTGCATCTGTGGCTAGTTTTAAAGAATGACTATCCATGCAAATAGGCATAATTTCAGCATGAAATAATCTGTAAAATCAAGACAGTAGTCAATGCTTAGTTTGCAACCACGATGAAAAAAAAAGAAGCTTTTAATACTTAGAAACATGTTTATTTTGCAGCCTTTGCTCATGTATTCTGGATGTACTAAAAGAATTTTCAGAGATTTGATGTCCGAGAGAGTTATGCAAGGGACATGATGTTTGTTTACATTACTGGTTCCTTGCATACAGGAGAGCAAAGAATTATAAAAAATATATTAAAACCAAAAAATGTCATTAATTCAGACGGGAAATCCTGAGCCTTACACTGTTATCAGGTGACTGCCTTCAGAGATCTTTTCTTAACAAAAAGTACATTAAGCGAGTTAAGTTTGGCTACCTCATTATAATAATAAAATAACAAGGGTTTCTGTTGCAGGGGCCCAATTCTGTCACCTGCACACCAGGGAGCATCCCACCCTGCAGCAATGCCCCTGGAGTCCAGGGATATCAAAATCCTGTTTTGTGTGAGGAGTAGGCCAGGCCCTGCTTGGCAGCATGTAAAAGACTGTCTCCTGCTTTCTCCCAACTGATGCAAATGGAGTTCTTCAGGGGGCAGAATCAGGCTTTTACAATTAGACCTTCACCAAAAAAAAGAAAAAAATCTAAGGAATATCAGAAGGGTTGTTTTTGTAAAGAAGTGGCCAAGTCCTCAGGGGGTAGAAAGGGGTGACCACCACCAGGGCTTTTATGAAGGTGACACTAGCACAGAATGAGCCAGGGCCAAGTTTGACCTTTCAGTCCAGTGGTGTTCATTTGAAAGCGATCTAAAATAATTGAAAGATAACTGAAAGAGCCCCTGCTTATTTCACCTCAGAAATTATGAAGGCATCCACCATAAAGATAGAACTTGCCAATAGGAAAAGAAAACAAACCACAAACAAAACCCACCAACACCAAAAACCTTCACGCTTTTCCTTCCTTTTCTGTAGTCAAGCTATGCTTGACTGAGAGCCAGCAGTACGTTCCCAGACTCACACCAAAAACCTCATGTCAGGTTACAAGTTTTGCATGTTTCCCAGAAAATTCGAGGTGCCTGACCACTGTTTCCCTCTCTCTTGCCCAATCCCAACCAAGGACACACATGGGGAGGGCTTGCTGTACCCTTGAGTCAGCAGCTCAGGAAATAGGCTGTCCTGCGCCAGGTTGGAAGGTCATTGCCATGCATCCTTCCTCCCTAGTGTCCATTTCCCTCCCCAAAGCCCCGCACCAGCCGCTGCTCCACAGCCCATTCTGCCACCACAAACATGCAGCAGGAGGTGCTCCGGAGTGATGTCCCCTCGTTCTCTCCATGGAAGCCGAAAGCATCCGAGTTATCGTACACTTAACCTGGGTATTAAGCAACATCTCCCATTTGCCCTGGTGTTAGCCTGAGCCTACAGGCTGCCAGCTTTAAGGCTTACATGCCTTTCGGCTTAAATATGAGAAATAGTTCTACTTTAGCCGGACGAAACAGAATGGGTATTGAATGGCCAGCTAATATTTCAGTCTCGGAGGACCAAAACCAATTTGCACCTCAAGGGAAGTGGAATGGCACATAGAGCGGGATGCAAAATCCCAGCCACGACAGGCAGAATTCAAGACTGATTAGATTAGAACGGAATAAATAAGGAACTCTTGGGGAGGGGGAGAAATAATTAGGAAGCCCTTTACACAGTCACCAGTACTTTGGCTGCACATTGTCTCAAAACTGTATTTTATACATCTAAAGTCTCTGTCCAGCTCTCCAGAAAAACAGAGCTAGCAAGATAGCTTTGGTTGTCAAAACCTATGTAGAAATCTTCAGAAGTACTATTTCTTTCCAAATTACAGAGTTTTAAATTTATGAAGGTTAAATTTGGTTTATGCATCGCTTTTGATACTCCTTGCATGCCAAGGGTAGTTTATGTTAAATTCGCCGGCCACATCTCAAGCCTCAACTCGCACAACGTGGCTTCCTCAGAAACCCAACATTTTCCATGCCGACGGAATTAAAAATCATACCAAGGGCCTCAGCACTTTCTATGTCCATCCATAAACATACCAGTAGTATCTTATTTACAAATTTACTTTCAAATCTCTTGTTTAAGGAGATATGATTACAATGTAGCTATGAATAACCTCTCAACAGCACAGCAGCTACAGACATGGGTTTATTTCATATCCATTTGATATGCATTGACATTTAAAATGGAAACAGATTAATTTCTATGTCTCCAAGAGTTACTGTTACCAAATCTTTGGCTAGAATGGTCTGTTGAAATGAGTATGATGTCAGGTATTTAACCACACTTACTGTGAATAAATCAATTTCTGTAATCAATTTTGTTAACTCATCTCGATCTAGAAAGATGCTGATCATTTTCTCCTAGACTAATTCAAACACCTACAGGATGCAAAGGAGATGTAAATTCAAACTCACCCTCACAAGCCCCTTTGAAGAACCCTAGCCTAACCTAAACAGCCATTAAATACACAGCAGAAAAGTGCTAAACTTGATGGATATGCCTGGATGAATTCAAGGAGATATCAGTTTATATAGAGCTGAAATTGTTCCCATCTTTTCACAAGCCGATTACTTTCGTTGGTCCAGTGTTTTCCTGCTTCATGTCAGCCCATTATGCCAATACCACGCAAGAAATTTAACATGCTTCTGCTAATAGAAATATGTAGATCTTTCACTCTAACGCACTACACAGGGTATGGCTTTGCCAGAATCAGCCAGGAAGCACAGGATGAAAATTATTTTAGTCAACAGCATTTCATGCACAAAACCACAGCTAAAATTCGAAGAACAGATGACATCTGTTCACCATATCTGTTCAGTGCTAACATCACATCAGCCACTAATGAGAAAGTGCTACCTTTTTGTACAGCTCTGACACAAGTTTTCTTGGGAGAAAATGTTATCCAACTCCGTTAGCCGAGATGTCTATCAAGGAATTCAAAACAAGGCAGAAAGGATGAGCAACTATTTGTGCAATAAAAACTACTTTATTAGGATTTCTCCATAAGAAGAAGCAGCAGCAAAAATTAGTGCCTGATTTACTTCGAAATTACACTACTTGCTCTTTAGCCTTAAAGAAAAAAGCAACCCTTGTTTTATGAACCTGGTGATACCCAGGGCCCAATAGAGCAAGATATTCAGCAATTCCTATGAATGTCAAACATCCGCAATTCCCATCAACTACAGGGCTCAGTAACAGGAGGGATTCGGCATCTCATTAGTTCAGGCCTTTAAACCGGGGAGATGCAGGGCCCTCCATCACGTTACTGTGCTCGGCACTGCTTGAGGAAACAGATCTTTTGAATGAGAAAAAGAAATCAAGCTGCTCAAAGTAGAAAACTGAAAACATTTTCCTCCTCTCAAGCCAGTTTGGTCCTTGTTATTTCACTGATAATGAAGAAAATAACTCACATGGCCTCTGTGTAGAGACAATACTGAAAGGTCCTCAAGATTCCTACTATGAATTCAGCCCAAGTTTTCCAAGATACTATTTTTTCCATGCTACGTAATGTCATTAAATCACAATTCTGAAATTACTTAATTTAGCAGTTAGGCTGCACTTTGAGTCAGAATAAATCACTATTTAGAGACTACAAATTGCAGTATTTACAATTCTGCCCTGAATCAATTTAAACTTTTCTATTTGAAAATGTGTCCATTCTTATGAACATCTCAATTTATCGAGCAATCATAAAAGAGGTAAGTTATATAAATTGAGAGGCCTCAGAGTTCAACTGACAGGGAACTGTATATACCAACAGTGCCATTCAGCGAACACAGGATACTTTATAGAATAATTTAATAGGGAGCTGTTAGTGAAAACTATATACATTGTACTTTTTATCACAGTTCAACTCCTGAAATGTTGATACTCTGTCTACCCTTGAGTATTAATAAACATTTCACAGTATGTATATTGCTGCTAAAGGTAAGTTCTGGACAAAAAGCAGATAAAATAAATGCAAAATGAGCTGCAGTGGTCGTAAACTTTATGTGATCAATGGCAACTCAGAGAAAAACTGTGAGAAGAAGACATAAAGGATATGTGCCACATGCAAATCTATGGCTAAGGAAACTGCCTCCGTATAATTCATCCTGCATATTGCCAAACCTCTACAGGCGATGGAAGTGACAAATAATCTGAGCTTTTACACCTCACGGTGACATAAACGTGTTTCTGTGCCCTGCACTCAACAACACAGCACCTTCTGCCACCGAGCTATGGCCACGGATGCGTGGATGCGTTCCACGTGCTCCCCGCCTGTCCCCAGACCCGGATGATGGGTTTGGGGTGACACTCGCCATACAGCCAGAAACATCACGGGGTCTGCTGAGCGCTCGGGACCCGTGGGGAACTAGTGGCTTTCCAAAGCTCGTCCTAGTAACTTTTGCCCGACATTCAAGGGCACCTCTAGTCTGCAGCCGTGTCCCTGGTCAGCCCTGATTGAAATCCCCTACTTTGTCAAAGACATTAAGTTCATATCCCGCGTACCTGCTGTTCCGCGGCCGGGGCACAACCCCACGGACGCGACGCTGGCCCCTCGGGGAGCTCCATCCCGCCTCGGCCGCGCCTCCCGCGCTCCCTGTATCGCCCGCGGACACTGATTCCGCGCCGCTTCCCGCTGCTGACCCCGCCGCCCCGGCTCTCCCGGCACAGGGAGGCGGCGGCAGCGGCCGGGAACCCCCCGTCCCGCTCCGCAGCCGTCCCGCCCGGCGCGCACCTGCCCCGCCGCCCCTGTGCGCAGC
>WEKY01001419.1:2165-153560 GCA_013390045.1 Picathartes gymnocephalus | reverse complement strand
TTTTTTGCCGGTGGAAGGAGAGAAAGGGCGACACGCACACGCACATGCACACACACCACACGCGCCCCGCACACGCAGACACGCACACGCGGACACGCGCGCGCAGCCGGCAGCCCCGCCGCTGATGAATATGATAATCGCGCGGGGGAGGGCGAGTGCGGGCGGGAGTGCGGGCGGGCAGCGGCCGCGGGGCTGNAGCGGGGGCGGCGGGAGCGGCGCGGGGCAGGGCTGGGCTGGGCTGGGCTGGGCTGGCCGAGCCGAGCAGCGCTCCGCACCGCCACAAGATTTACTTTAAGACACAGCTGAAGGAAACAGGAAGACTAGACGTCACACTCGGAGTGACGTGAGCCCGGCCCGGCGCCCAATCGGGAGGCTCCTTGGGACGGACGGGGGGGACGGGGAGAACTTGGCAGGAGCGAGGAGAGAGGCGAGGGGAGCGCGGGGGGGTTGGGGTCACCCCGCCCCCGCGGGAAGGTGGCGGCGGCCGCGCACCTGCGGCGGGGACGGAGGGACGGACGGACGGACGGACGGACGCACGCGGGGCGGGAGCGCCTTAGAAGCGGCCCGACGGGGCGTCCCCTTCACCTCTGCCGCGCACCGGGAAGGGGCGGACAGCAGCCGCCCCGCGTGGGGAGGGGTGGGTGACAAACTTTAGGAGAGTCACCCCCGCGTGGACGGGGGCTGCTCTGCGGTGCCCCATGCGGTAAAGTTTTCCACACGAGAAGGCTTCCGCAGAGCAGTGCCGGAGCCCCAGGGTGCGCCTCTTTCACGCGTAAAACATCGGGCTGTGGAGCAAACCCACGTCTGCGGGCGCTGCGGCCCCACGCGGGTCACAAACTTCGGGAGAAACGGGCCCGTGGCCGCCTAGCCTGCGGCACGGCGTCCCTCGCCGCCGCTCAGTGGCAGCGGCTCCGCCGCCCGTCGCGGGGCTGTCAGCAGGAGCCGCGCGGGCATTTTCCACGTGGGAGGCAGGAAATAAACACGAAATCGAGCATCAGGTTGCGGCGCGTGGAACAACCGGTGGTATTGAGACACGGGTCTTCGATGCTGGCGGCCCCGGCCCCCTAAGCAGCGCGACCCAAGTTTAGGTCAATTTAACTCTATCCCACCCCGCTCCCGGCCAGCTCCGGTGGAAAGCTTGGGGAGAAAGAAAACTGTGAGATTAAAAAAAACCCACAAAAGCGGATCTCGGCAGGTCTGGGCTGCGATCCGGACCGAAACCTGTCGGGCGCGCTCTGTCCCGCTTGACCGTGGCTTTCCGCGGAGTCGGACAGGGAGCACCCGCACCCCTGCTCCGGCTGCTGCGGAGATTTGCCCTGACGCTGCCGGCAGGGAGGCGAGGCTGAACGAGGGAAAACAGCCTCAGGCTTGCGGGCAGCGGGGCAATACAGCAGGGAGAGGGAAAAACGTCCTGCGGAGGGCCGGGCGGCAGCGGAGCGCTGCAGGGCGCTCGGCGACAGGTAAGGACGGCGCTGCCTCGCCGGGCCCGTCCGCCCGCGCCCGCCCCTCGGGGCGGCGGGAGAGGGAGTCCCGAGTGGAGGGTAGAGCCCCGACGGGGCGAGGGCAGCCAGGGCAGGGGCACCAAAACTTGCGCTGCCACTCTGTGCCAGCGGCGAGGGCCGGACCGCACCTCGTCCGCTGTTCGCCTCGCTGCTGGTGCTGCCGCTGAGGCGGGCAGCTGCTCCTCTAGTCCCGCTTCCACTACGAGGATCGCTCTCACTAGAGGGGAGCCGCGGCGCCGAGCTCCGCGCCTGGATGCGGACAGCAGGCTGTGCTGAGAGGGCTGCCCTCCGTGCCAAAAGTTTGGGAGCCGGCCCGGGCAGCAAACCCGCCCTCGGGGGACAGCCTTGCCCTGCCTGCGGAGGCGAAACGCGTGTGCCCCGCGCGGGGTCCTCTCTGCCCGCCGGCGGGGCTCTGCTGGCGGCCGCCTCGGGCCGGGGGGCGGCTCCGCGCTGCCCCGCGGCTGGGAGCACGGTCGCTAACGTGGGTGCATGAGTAACGCGACAAGCCACCCGCAGCCGTTCACTAAGAAATCGCTCGGGACCGGCTGAAGCGGCTGCCGGAGCTGTCGCAGGGGAGCTGCTCCGAGCTAAAAAAATTACATGTCCCTGCCGGTGTCGGGATCGCGAGGAGATGCGGCCGGCAACACTCGTCCCAGAGCCCGGCACCGGTGCGAGGCGAAAGCTTTGGCGGCCGCGGCGCCTGGCCCGTCGGGGCTGGCAGGGCGGCAGGCGGATGGGGGCCCGGCCGCTCGGAGCGCGCTGCTCCCCGGCCCCGCGGCGCTGAGACAGCCGCTCCTCGCCAGGTACCCTCGCAAACCCTGCCGTGCCGTGTCGCCTTCCGAGGCCCGGGGCCGGCGCTGGCCACCCCCCGGCTGTGAGTGACCACGAATCCCGGGTTTAACGGGGCTCATCCCGTGACGCTGCCCTGCTGTTGCTTTGCTCCCGAGAGCTGGGCGGTCCCGCATCGGTGCCCGGTGCCCGTGGCGCCCTCGAGGCCAGCGAAAGTGCCGGGACGGCTTTGCCGAGAATTATTTTACCGTGACACCTTTCGAAACAGGGGCACAGGGCCCTCCGCCGGCCCGACGGGGAGCGGCCGGGACTGGGCTGCACTCCGCGGGCGCGGAGAGGCGGCACAGCCGGCCCAGGCCAGGCGTGCTCTTTCGGGGCTCGGCTGGCCGAGGTGACACGCTCAGCCTCCCGGTGTAGCTCTAAGTGCTGCAGGAGCTGCGAGACAAGGGTGCAGAAGTGTGTCTGGACAGAGGGAGAGATAGGCTAAATTTGGCGGGGGAATGTCTCGCTTGGACGCTTTCCTTTTTTTATTTCTTTTTTCTTTTGTTTTGTTTGTTTGTTTTGTTTTAAAGGACACCGAGATACTCGTAGAGAAGAAGCTGAACCGTGCAAATGTAAATAAATAAGTAAATAGCTGCCTCTGACTCTGAGCTTCTCACCACCGGGGCTCACCTTAACTTCAACCACTGTTAATTTACCCAAAAGAGAAACTGAGGCTCCGGGAGTGAAGCGATGTCCCCAGGGTCACATGGCAGAGCAGTGGCAGCCAGCCTCGCTCCAGGCTTGTGCGCAGGCTTCCACCTATCCTCTGACCCTGCTGCGTCCTGTCCGTAGCTGCTTGCAGGTTACCTTCCTCCAGCCCTGTGTCTTGCAGCTTTTCCAAGTCTAAACACACCGGCCCGAGGATCTGCCACACCAGTAAGCGCAACTGGAAGGAAATTCATACTTCCCACTCCCCTGCCATCTCGGGCACTGAGTGCTCCAGACCCTCTTAATCCTGGAGGACAGGCAGCCAGCCTCTTAGAGAATGCAAGCTGATAATTCAAAGCTCAGCATCCAAAGTAATCCCCCACCCACCACCCAAATTTTAGAGTTGGAGGAAAAGCTTTTTTCCCTCAAGAATTTCATCCCTCAGAAGGGGTCCATGCCAGCAGCTGATGTTCAGGATGTGTAGCGAGCAGAGCCATCCCTGGTGCCTTCTTTGGGGCCTGGTGGCTTGGGCAGTGGCAGCGCAGCCTCTGGCTGGTGTGTGTGGTTGTGTGGCTGGTTTTGTACCTCGCTGCCCCCAGCCCCCTGACCGCCTGCAACTGTCGTCCCTGCTAGTGCCCCGTCATCGAAGAAGTCCTGGGTCTTTTTCCTAGTAAGGTAGCCACTAGTCCTCTTCTTGGCCATTTCTAGATTATGAGGTTGTTACACTGTTTATTTTCTAAGTTATGGGCGTTTTGGAGCCAAAGGAAAAGTCATCTATATTCACAAAGTTTAGATGCAAAGCCTGGGTGTGCTCAGATTTGTGGGTTCTCTTCTGCTCTGCTTAATGCTTGGTGTGTGTCACAAACTTCAGGTCAAAATACTACTTGTCCTCCAGATATGACGGTTGTTAGTTCTATGTTCAAAAAAAATCCTCCAAATTTTGGTGCCTCTGAAGGAAAAGGTTTGCTGCAAGCTGTCAGCATTCCCTGCTTGCGTTCCATTTCTTTTCTTTAAGGGGGAAAAAAAAAAACCCAGATGCAAAAACTTAGGAAAACTTTTGCAGTGTGCCCACGACCATGGGTGATTCCTCTGCCCCTTTGGAGTCTGACAACAAAATTGGAAGTGACAGGGGTATATTGTTGAAGCTGCCTTTTCTTTGATCATTTTCCTTGCTGTGTCTCTTCCAGCTAAATGAGGGAACAGGACTATGAATACATATCAGGTTTTCTTTTAATTTTCTTTTTTCTTTTCTCTTCTTTTCAGGGGTGGGGAAGGTCCAAATATTCTTGGGCATAAAAAGAATACTCCACAGCCATAAAGGCCTGATTTTGCTCTTCTGCTGAGGTGAATGAAAAATAGCTATACTGATATCAACAAAGTAGCATCAGTCTGTGTGAGAAAGATGTACCTGATGTGTGTAATTGCTGAATTCAGAGCCTTTCCTTGCTTTCCTTTGCCTGGCTCCTCCTTTCAAAAGGGAAACCTTTGAGTGAAAATGCCTTTAACCTGGAGAATGAATACAACCTAGGTGATTCAGCAGAGTGAAATTTAATTCAAGGACCTGGTATTGAATGAAATAGAATTGTTAAAAAATAAAATAATTAAAGAAAAAAAAAGAAAAAAAACCCAGCAAAAAACCTCACAACCTCCAGAGAGGAGAAAGTGAACTAAACTAATCCTATTAAACATGGTAGCATGTTTCTGTGCAGCTCGCTGAGAGATTAAGCACAGGAAAAGGGATAAGTGCTGCTTCAGTTTCACTAAACTAATGTGACAACTTGTCATTGGAAATCTTTACAGCTTGTTAGCAGATGACTAGCTGATTCAGATATGTTTTCTACCATTTCCTTTGTGTCTGGGGGTGATGTTTTTTCTTTCCTGTTCCTTTCTTATCCATACTGCTTATTTTGCTTTTTAATCCTTCATGTCTCCTTCAAGTCAAAACATTTAACTTGCTTTAATCAATATTTTGTTTTGAAGATGTCCCTTGACCTTTTGTTTGTGCAAATTAACCTTCAAGGGCAACTCATTCATTCATTAACCTCAGTGGGATGCCATATCCCTTGTACATGGCATTTTAGGATGTATAAAATATTTATGAATGTTTAGACATATTGCAGTGAATGACCATGATACTGCTGTGGTTACTACTACTACAGCTACTGTAATCTATTAATTTTCCTTCCATCTCCCTCCTTCTTTCACTCTTTCATTCTTTCTTTTGTATTTTTTCTCTTTTCTCTTTTTTTTTTCTTTCTTAATGTTCTTCTCTTCTCTTCTCTTCTCTTCTCTTCTCTTCTCTTCTCTTCTCTTCTCTTCTCTTCTCTTCTCTTCTCCCACCCTTCACTCTTTCCCTTGGGCCTCCCCCACCGGCAAAGGCATGATCGTTGAGTAAATGGAAAAAAACATTTTACAATATTAAAGGAAGGCTGTTTAGAAAAGGAAGGCGCTGCTGAGGTGTAGAGGAAGCCTGTTTATTAACACTGGACACCTCTTATCTCAGGCAGCTCCAGATGGATGTCCCTTTGGTAATTCCCACTCTGTGCCAAGTGGGGTTAAGCAGGGTAACCACCTTGACGTGGGCTGGTGATCACCAGGGGATCATCGGCTCCTTCAGAGAGAAATTTTAGATGAAATTTAGGATGGGGGAGGGAGAACCATAAGGCTTCAGCATAAACTTGCACGTGGCCAGATTTACCTTTGTGGCTGTAAATTGCTTGCTGCCTGGTCCAGAGCCAGGTTTTGATTGAGAGATAAAGTAGTTCAAATCTGTCAATAATTAACTGTCACTCAATTAAAGCTTTCTTTACAAATTAGCGCTTGGTAGCACCTAGGGTGCAAGTTTTTCATGGGAAAAGGCTGGTGGAGTGATCTTGGCCATTAAGTTTGCCCACTGAGTATCAGCTAATGTCCTGCTCACACCACTGTGCACATTTGGTGAATTGGTTCCCAAACCCCATTCCTGCCAGGTTGCTTTTAAGGTTAACGGTTTGTGCCTTCCCAGGCTCAACATTGCAGGACAGTACTAAATCAGAGATCCATCACTGATTCGTTAGGGTTTCCTGGCTGTCAGCCCTTAAGGAGCACCCTGATGTAAATGAGGCTGTAGGTCTGAATTTACAAAAATGGGGTGGAGCCCTCCTAATGTGCTGCAGGTCCCTTAGAAAGGATGGATCAGAGTTACATAGGCTGCCTCCAGTGTAAGCCACTGTGATGTGTTTCTCTCTCACGCGGGGCCTTGGTCTTACCCCACCTGCTCTTTCCACTGGATTGATGTGAAGGTTCAAAGGGAAAACCCTTCCAACCACTTTATCCCACGAGGAAATTCTCATTGAGCAGCTGTTGCTTCCAGCCTCATGTGGCCCTGGGTCCAGCAAGACTTGTCAGGACAAATGCATTTCCAGAAATATTGCAAAGCTCCATTTGTATGCTTCTCTCCCAGATTCCTGGAAGAATCCTTCTGTGGCAATAGAGGTAGTGTTGGTGTTTCTCTGGTAGCAGTCATTTTGCCAGTTCCCTTTTGTCCCTCTCTGAACTAGTAGTGCCATGGGTATATCATCCCACTCTTCCTCTTAATTTTCCAGTCAGAAGTTAAAAGTGAATGTCAGATGTCCTCCAGAGCCAGCAGAGCCATCCCAGTTCCCATCAGCTGGTCTCCAGCCCCATGTTTGTGCACACCTCTGGATCGACACTGCTGGGATGGGAATTCCCTTGGTATGTTAATTCACAGCAAACGGCAGGCTCTGGGAGCAGTGATCATTTGTCACATCAACCCTGCTGAGGAAGAATCTGCCTCTCATGAGTGAGAAAACCCTTTGCTCTCAGTCAGCAACGAATTCTCCTGGTGTCACACGCAGTTGCACCTCCAGGAGGTGTAATCGCCGAGTCTGTTGAGAGATCCAGTGCAAACTCTGGCAGATGCAAGTTCTGATTCATGCTGTATTACAGGAAAGGCTGCGAGGTGGAGGCTGATTTTAGCTTCAGCTCTGATTCGTGCCTCTGATAGGGTTTATTCTCAGTATGGCTTTGGTTAAATCAGTCACTCCTTACCTCACTGAATAGCTTTCCTTCTCTTTTGACCAAAGCCTGCCTTACCTGCAGCAGGGGCCAAAGCAATGCTGGATGGAAGTTTAAAAACAAAATTTGGGAAGCTTTCGAGGTTGTTCTTTTTGAGTGAAGACCTTGGGGGATGCACTCTGTTGTCTCATATAAAAACTAATTCTGTAAAAACCAATGCAGCTTTCTTTCCATCAGTCATATTGGACGGAAGAGCTGCCAGAGACGGACAGCTCTTAGCCAGCACCACCCCACCGTGGTTCAAAGATCTGAACTCTTTCAGCAACCTCCATGTGGAGATTTTAAGAGCACATTTAAAACATACTTTGTGCTACCCTGTCCCAGTACTTGCATTAAAAGTCTTAAGAAGTTTAAAACCATCAAGCAGGAGAAAAGGAAGCACATTTGATGGTTTTAAACTCTACCCTATCCTGTTGAATAATCAAAGCTGGAAATGTAATTTAATTTTATAGATTTAGGTTCTTTCAGTTGGTCCAGGTTTTTAAGAAAGAGGAAGATATTTCTGTAGAGGGATTATAACCTGGGGGAAAGAATTTTGATTTTTTCTTTTTGTGATCTGAATTAACTTGGCTTTTATATTATATAACAACAGCTTTTAGGAACCTTTTAAAGAATCCCTTCTGATAGTTATTCCCATTATCTGAAGAATGCATCCAATCTATCACCTCTCAGGACTCAGTCTGGCAAGGCATTGAAGGACAACTTTTTCAGGGGCTGAGGGGCATCTAATAGCCTTTCAAAACATTTGCAAGTGCTATACTATTAATTTTAATAGAACCCAGGTACCTGAGTGCTCTTGTAAGGTCCTGAACAAGCCAGTGGCTTTAGGAGCCTAAAGCAGAGCATAGGCTGACTTCAGGTGTCCGTATCCAAAAGTGTCATTGCTCAGCAGACAAGCTCCCCAGGTGCCACGCTGCTTGTTCTGTGCCTGCCAGAGCCACCCCGCAGTGGGCAGGTACCCAGGGACACCCAGGTGAGGTTGAGGAGGCAGCACGGGCTTTCCCTACACCTAGGGGCTCCAACAGAACCAAGCCTAGCCCTGCTTCCTTTGCGAGGCGTCCTCATGGTGGTGTCAGTTCCCGTCTTTCATAGGAAAGCCCACAAGTTAGGGTGTCTTCCCTAGAGGTAGGAAATCGGCATTTAACACTTTCCTCGTTCCAAAGATGTGCAAAGTCACGGCTCTCTTCTCTCTAAAAAAGTCTGTTGCCACCAGGCTGCGGGGTGGGATCATGCCTACCCCTCCTTTGGGGTTTTTTTGTGGGTTTTGTTTGTTTGTTTGTTTGTTTTTTGTTTTGTTTTTGGGTTTGGTTTTTTTTTTTAAGTGGCAGAAGGGCACCAAACAATCACAGGGTCAAAAAGAGAAACAACAAGTAAGCTTGACTTTGTGAAAAAAGGTGATTAAAAGAAGAAACTGAGAGGGAGCAGCACTCTGCTTCCGGGACGGAATATTTTTCCGTCTCTAATGGCTCTGCAATGCAAAGCACAGCACTGGCCCGGGGAGGAGTGCTTGGGAGTCCCTTTGCCCAGGTGATGATGCTCTGAGCCTGTTTGTGGTCCCAGCAATCTGCAAGGCTTTCTGAAATGCTGCACAGCTTCACCAGAGTGGATGGATGTTGTTGCAGCAATTAATGTAAAGGCACTAACATCTTTTATGGATTTTAGCCTTGAGTAGCTGAATCATTAGGTACCTACATAATGTAAAAAATCATCCCACAGTGCCCTAAGCTCCCACTGAAGTTACTGTGTTTACATGCAGCACATCAGGCCCAAAATAATGTAGGTGCCTTTTTATGAAAAGGAAATACATCCCTGACATAAAGGTCAAATGGCATTTATAACAACATTAATAATTTCAGTGTACCATGCTATTGAATTCTAGGAAAGATTAGACCTGTTTGGCAATACTGCTTAGTTGCTTTTACAACAGAAATATGCTGTTTACCTCCTGAGAGGTCCATAAGGAAAAAAAATCCAATCTATATCAATGAGGAAGATATTTTCCTTACCAGAAATATTGATTTAAATATTGACTTCACTGCTAGAGGGTTATTTCACTCCATGCTGCAGATACTCATTGTCAAGTGACATGTGTTTTATGTACTAATAAAAATGTGATTTCTGGCACAGAAATCTTATCTGGATGATTCTGATTTTTTGCCTTCAGTTTGGTCTGAAGCAGTTGTCCTTTCTAAAATTGAGTACTTATGCGTGTCAATGCACTCCACTCCGTGTGAATTACTTGCAACTAAGATCAAAACAAGCAAATGTTAAAAAACCCCCCCTACACAGCCCCTTTGTCCTATTAGTTCATTTTCCTTTCAATCTTTCAGCAATGGGTTTAGGCTCTGCAAGACAGAGGTTCTTTATTTAGCAACAGAAAAGGTGCCGCTGCAGAACCTGTTACAGCTTGTCAGAAAACCAGCCCGAGTGTGTTCTGGGACAAGGACTGTCTTTTTATTGCAGGGTTATACAACAGCTCCCACGTTGGCTTGCTGACCCCGATCCGGCTTGGTGATAGAGACAGCAACAACAATATCTCATGGCACCGAGCAGCCACCCCACGCTCAGGAGGGCTGCGACACCTCCCATCATGGGCCAGACGTGCCAGCTCCTCTGGTGCAAAGTACCAGCCCAGGAGGGAAAAAAACCCCAAAGAGTAAAAACCCCAACCCCTCTGAAAATGCCAATTTATAGACACAAGGATTTATTTCACTGAAGTGTTGCACGCATGAAGGAGAGGATGTTGCTGAACAGCTTTACTGATGCTAAAATTCTCATTGCTGCCCAGCTGGTTGTCCCCACAGAGCCTGGATCCCTGCACTTGTGTGGAATTGCACACTCCAAAGGAACCCACCCTGGAGGGCAGCTGCCTGCACTGCTGCCATGTAGCTTGGTAGCACCGAGGCCTCCTGGGACTGGGAGCACAAGGTGGAGGTGAGCCACTGGAATGCTTGTGGTATCTCCCTCTTTCCCTTACACACCATCAGGACCAGGTGAAAATGTGAGGCTCTTTGGCATCCTCAGCAATTACCCCAGCTCCTTGCAAGTGGGATGACAAGGGAATAGGCTGTTTTCAGAAGAGAATTGCATGCAAAAGTTTAGTCCTGGTCTAAAATTCCTGTGATTAGCTGTGCCCACATCTCCTAGGCACTACCCAGTTTGCAGCACAGGACCACTGGTGACTGCATGCAGGAAGATGGGCTAAAGTCTCTCTGTAAATCTTTTCCTTGGGAACAGCGCATTTCAGACCATACCTATGGATCCAAGCCCTTTGCACAGCTCAGGACAGGAAGAGGGCAGAGACTCCTGGAGGGCAGCCTCCTGGAGGTTGTTCACAGCCAAGAAGTGGGGAAGCTGGCAGAAAGGCAAGTCTCAGACCCCGTTAGGGAGCGCTTCCCCGCATAGACTCTGCTAATGGGGGGCGGTGGTGCTGTGAGCAGAAGTTGTTTATTTTGGAAGAAACAGGGACACAAACAGGGCTTTGGGCCACTTGCAGATTTATTTGTTTTTTACTGGAGAGAATTTACAACAAATATGAGAACTGGAACTATGGCACAAATTCACACTGCATTTTACTAGAAGTTACTTAGCTTAGTTATATTGCTTTTGGTCTACTTGCACACAAGGTATTTTTCTCTTTCTTTGAGCACAATGTTTTAAATTAAGTTTTGGGGAAACTGACGTGACAAGCAAAGTCTTTATTAACCCCAAAAGTGTAATTTCTCATTACAAGATTGTGATTCAGAGGAAACAGCGTTGCTAAAACAGCTACTGAGTCCCAGCAAAAATGAGAGTTTTCCTCAATCAGTTCCTTTTGTGACCTTGATCTGAACCTTAATCTGTTTTAGCAAAATTCTTTTTATTAGCCATTCATTCTTAATCATAACGCTAATTTTCCTGTTTTTAAACTACCAATTTAAGGCTGCTTTTTCATGGAACTAATCAAGGCTGATGTATGTTATTTTGGCTATGAATTCTAATAATTATTCTTAAGAGTTTTTTAAGTCTGCATTTTCCGTAGATAACTGTCAAAATTGTAGATAGGGGCAGAATGGCTTGTTTCTGTGATATGGTACATCCAAGTCTGCTTTCTTATCTTTAGTGAAAATAACCATTATGAGCATTGGGTAGGGAATCTGAGCCTCACCTTCTTTTCTTTCCTTACATCAGCAGTTGCTTCTCATTAGTATTATTGCAGACAAGCATCATTGGAAGGAAGGTTTTCAGGATCAGGCTCCGTTTGAGAAATTTAGAATAAAAGAATAAACATACACTTGCAGCTGTCTCATAGAGACTGTAAACTGTTGTAGCCAGTGACTAGTGATCTCCCTTTGCCTATGATATTAAGGAACAGATTGTGTTACTACACTTATCTCTACCTTTACAAACAAATGCATCAGGAAAATATGTCGAGCAGAAGAAATCATGCTTGTTATCAAATGTCTAGCTACACTGACTACAGGTTTTTGCACTTTTTGGCAAAAGCTTCAAAACATATTGTGGCTTGGTTAAGCTGCGAATTCTTTGCAGCATAAAGGGAGTCTTTCTGTGCCCATCGTGCGCGCTCGGCTCTCCGGCGAAGGCGGCAGCTCGCTGCTGTTATTTGTCATTCGTACGGCAGCCGCACAGGGACCGCAACCCCCTGTCCTCGGCTTTGTACCCACCCGAGACGCTTCTTCCCCCCCCCCGAACCGATTAACATCACGGCGGGGCTATGATCTTAAAAGCCTGGCGCTTCTGGTTAGGTTTTTGTTGAAGTTTGCGGAGTTGACTGAGTACCAGGGGCTTTGTGCGTGTGCAGCGGGGTGGTTGCAGGGGGTAGCACTCAGCCCCCCCAGTCGGAGGTGCCGTTGGAGCAGCACTTGGGGAGAACCTTTACAAGCGTTTTCCAGCCTAAACCTCTCTCTCTGTGCTCAATGGGACTTTGTCAAGTGGCGCGCTAACATTTCGTTAGGGAGTGAAGCAGATTTCTTAATTGCAAGTGAACTAAGCTTGACAGATAGGATTTTCTACTCTAAAGAGGGAGGAAAGCCAGAAACTTGGGGGTTTTGTGTGTTTGCTTGTTGGTTTTTTTTTTTATGGAAGATGCTCAGATGTCTTGGTAATAGGTTCCCATGCCAGATGGAAGGCAATGGCTGGAAGAGTAGAGGAACAAAGGCTCTTCTCAATCTCTTTCCCTAATTAAATGCTTTTTTTCCTGTAAAAGTGCAATGTTTTCCCCACCAGTTTGAAAGGATTGCCATGTCTGATTGTTTGAAAAGCTATAGGTTAATTGTGTTATATGTATCTGTAGAAAAATTAATGCTATATGCAAAAATGGGAGAAAGTGCTCAAATAGCCCGTTAATTAACTCAGCCCTATTGTTAGCAGGGTTGGCATTAGAGGAAAGAATAAAGCCTTTTCAATCCGAAACCTTCCCTCCCTCCTCATCCATTTTATCTCTTCTTGTCACTTCCTATTAGCTGATCATGACATCTTATCTTTTTCCTGAAGGGTGGGCCAGAAGATTACTTTGGAGCTCATGTAAGTGACACTCCAAGGATTGGCCGGCAGCAGGTTCAGTGGCCCCGGCCCCGGAGCCGCGGGATGTCATCCCTGTGACATGCCTGGAAACCCCAGCTCATCCCTCAACTGTCCGGTTACAGCAGCATCTCCGTCATGCTGCACTTCCAGTCTGTCACTGGCATGGGTTCACGCTCCTCTCCCGGGAACCCTGCTCGCTTTTGCTGAGGACTGTGTTTTTATTTTTAACACAGAGTCCTTCACATCGGTGGCGCCGAGGGATTCTTTTGCAGGATGGGATTCTGCCGTAGGAGGGAATGGCTGGGGATCCTACACCAAATGTGCCGCATGTGCTGAGAGCGGAGCTGTGCATTAAAGCACACTCTCTTTTCCATTCCTCTGTGGGAAGGCGTTTTTGGGAGAACTCCGCCTGCCTGGAGGTGTGGGGCTGTCCCAGCAGCTTCGCCGCACAGCAGCCACCTGGTCCCCAGAGCCCAGGATGCTCCTGCTGGGGAACACAGCCAGAGTGCTCCCACCAGCTGTAGCCAGACATTATGGCTCGTGCTGGAGGGACTCGCTGCCGGCACCGTAATTGCAGGCTAGCTGGATTTTTGCTGTGGTATTACAAGTTCCCCTAGGGAAGCCCACAGCTATGACCATTTTCATGGTAACATTGTCAGGCATGAGTCATTTTCTTCCCTCTCTCTCTGTCTCTGTTTCTCCTCTCTTACACACACACTCAAAAATGCAAGGACAAATCAACAAACTGATAAATAAAATTTAAATGTTGCTTTAGTGCATTCTCAGCCCTCTTCTTCTGACTGAGTGTACAGTTTGATCCGTTTGATGTACCATTTTTTTATCTTTTCTTTTTTCTTTTTTTTTTTTCTAAAAGAATATGGCATAAAATGTATGGGCCATATGAATGTTAATACTGGAATGATGACTTTTTTATCTTATTCTTTACCTCATTTTTTTTTTTGCTGCATTACTTCTAAGAGTGTTTTGACTGAAAAATTAATCTGTAAAACTAAACCTTGGGCAACAAATCATTGTCAAAGTAAAAAATCAGGAAATTTGCAAAGTAAGTAATAGTGTCACTGTTTAAGATTTTTTCTTCATCTGTCGCTTCTTCATTAATACTCCAGCTCTGCTAAACTTATTGTTGCCCTTTCCCTGCTCTGTGTATCATCTCATTGTATTGTATTGGCTGGATTATCACAGCTCACATGAGTAAGTACTTACAGGTTTGGTGTCCTTGGCTGTGAACCAACTTTCTGATGTATTCCGAAATGTTCACTTAGGTGCCTTAAAAAAACAAAACCAATGACAACAGCAAAAACAAAAAAGGATTAACTGAAAAAAAGTTAGGGAAAAAACTGTGAAGTTGGAGGTGCCTAAGTTAAGGTTCCTTTTGCAAGACATATGTGGCAGACTTACTCAGGTGTCCTGACCCTCCTGAGCAACACTGCATGGGAGACTGCTGCTGAACCACAGAGTCTTAAGCAGGAATGCGTTTGATTTCTCCCCTCTCCTCTGCTTTTGGCACTCTTTCTCCAGCACAATGCTGGAGAAAACAGGGCTTGTGAAACCAGTGCTGTGTGTGCCTGACAGGCAGGGGGAAAATATCAGGAGGCTCAGCTCAGGTGATCTTGGGGAGTGTCAGAATGGAGCATGCAGGTAGAGTGAAAAGCAGGTGAATTTATACATCACAGTGGGTGTCTGGGTGAAAATTCTGGGCACAGTGACCAGATCTGTGTGGCCAAACGTATGCTGAAGACACCACCAAGGACATATGACCATGAGTTTGCCAGAGAGGCCTCAGGTTTTGTACTTTGTTAGATTTACGTTTGTGGAGTGAGCAGAAGTTGAATAATTTATGGCGGTGACCACTTAGATGCCATATGTCAAGTTTTTTTTTAAACCAGTATGGGTTTTTTGATACACAAAAGGGAACAGACACTGGAGCTGAACTTTCTTCATTTTATTCAAGAAGAGAATACTTAAAAATGCTTGGAGAAAAGGGAGCCCTGTTTATACACTTTGAATCTGCACTAAACTTGACTAGTCAGCACCACTCTGTTTTTGCAATGAAAAATAAAACCAGTGTTTGCCGAGTGTCACACACAAGAAGAAAGAAGACTTTTACACAGGTCTCAGTAAAAGACCATGTTTAGGACCATGTAGTTGTAAAGTTTAGTGAAAGCATATTTCTGTCCATTGTTTAAAAATGCATATTCAAATGAACAGTCACTCAATTCCTACCCAACAGTATAGAAATGGTAGCCTTGATGTCACAGGCAAATTTTTGTAGGTGGTTAGCACTGATATTTCTGGGACATTACATTGGAAATATTCTATTGTATATTTTAATTTGCCATGAGAAACATGAAATCCTTGCAAGCTAGGAGTTGACATGTCCCTTTAAGTCTTAAAATATGTTAATTTTACATGCCAAAGTCTTAAGAAGTGTTTGACTGCCCGTGGCTTTTGTGTGCATCTCCAGATGGCAGATGCCATTTTGTGTTTCACATTAATTGAGTAAATTTCCTTGCTCTTTGTACATATTGCAGAGGAAGCCATTCTCTGCTTTCAATAGGACAGAACAGCTCTTTGGCATCAAACCCTTCTGGTCTGGTGCTACTAAAACTGTTTTAAGGTGGAATTCTGAGAACAAGCTGTTGGCAATACAGATTTCCTCTATTGTAGATAAAAGTCAGACATTTAACAGTTATCTTAGAAATATCTTGAGGGTGTTCCTGCTGAATTGTGAAACAAACCAGATAGGATAACTTCAGGGGCTGAAGACATAACAAGATATATGTTTTTTCAATATTCATTTAGCTAAAGGAAAAAAAAATTCTTTCATCTTGAATGGCACTCTTTTTGAGGGTTTTTTTTTCTGCCAGTTTTGTTTTTTCCCCCTCTCACTTTCTAGATACCAAAAAAAAAAATTTCCCAAGGCCTTTGAAACATTTCATTTTGTCCAAACCTCGGTCCTGTTGTAGGAAATTGCAGTACTGCTTTTTGGGGCACAGGCAATGAAGGAGGGTGTGAGAAACACCTGAGGGATCCTGCCCAGTGCTGGGAAGCAGCAACGGCCACCCCACTGGACATCCTTGTGGACACACTGGACATCCTCCTCCAGCATAAATCCCATGGGATCCATGTGGCACTGAGCCACTGTGCCTGACGCCACCCACCAGCTACCCCTCATACAAGGGCATTTTAAGTTTGAAAGCTGTGGTGCTCAGGATAAAAAGGTGTAGCACTTCTATAGATAAGCATGCCCTAAATCCAGATGAATTTCTATGTGGAGCTAATAATATTTATAAAAGTTAGGTGTTTGTGAGGAGAATTTATGAGAATTTACGTACAGTCGCACCTTAGAAGTGGCTTGGTATGTTTTTATACCAAGATAAAATGAGTCCAGCAATGAGATTTTAAATCACCTTTTAAAATTTTTTTCTGTGTGTTCACTCTTCCAAACTCCCTGTAGAAGGGAGGCAAAACAAATATCCTGTCTGTTCGAAAAAGAATATAGAAGACAGAAGTTAACGCTCATCAAAGAAACCAAGATTATATGTCATGTTATTAATCAGATTTTTATCATGGTAAGTGGTGTCCAGATATAGTTGAAGTGGGCAGTGTACATAATAACATAATTATGGGTGTTATAGTGACGTAACAGCAGCAGGAGCTCGGCTCCTGACTCCTTTGTTTTCCATTCACACCCACTATGATCCACAGCTATATTTAGTTGTTTTTCACAGTGCTACCTAATACTGTCATCGCAAGAATTTTTTTTTTTTAAAGTAATAAAATAAAGATAAGACAGTATTGATTTTCCATGGAAGCTGAAACACTGGAATCTTTTTCTTGCAGATGACAATTAAAACTGAGGGGGAGGGTGGTGGGTTGTTTTGTTTTGTTTTGTTTGTTTTGGGTTTTTTTTGTTTTTTGTTTTTTTGATAGATTATTGTCATCTTTTGTGTGTGAAATGCAATTGCAGTTGAGGCAGAGTGGCAGCTGGTGGGAACCGTCCCAGTGCCACTGGCTTCTGCGAGCTGGGACTATCTGCGGCTGAGGAGCTGCTCCAGACAATTTAAGGCAAGCTCGTGGAGCATGAAAGAACTGAGATTATTACATAACTAAGTGGTGTTTGGGGATTTAAATAAAGGAAGTTTTGACTGCTGAATTGCTGTACTTTAACAGTTCTCAGTCTATCATTTTTGGCACAGCTCGTTTGCATGGCACTGCAGTTCCAAAGGCACCCAAAAACCAGCCCTGTGCTTCTCAGGTCGCCCTGGCACAGTGTAGGGCAGCCTAGCTCAGACCCTGGGTGGTGTCTGCAGCAGAGGACGTGTCATTCTGCTCAAATCTCAGTTGCAAAACTGTGCTTCCCATGCCTGGAAGTTAGGCATTACAATTCTCCCAAAAGAAAAGATTTCATTTTCAAAGTATAGCTTTTGTGGTCAAATATACCTGCTGTGGTGAACTAATTATTGGTATGTGGGGCTGTATGACACCCGTTGGCATTTTGCTTTGGCCCACAACAAGAAAAAAAGAGGTTTAATGCCTCATGGAGCACTGGTTTTCCATCTATGTCCTTGTTATCACAGAACTGGCTCCTGAATTAAAGCAAAGGCTTTGTCAAACACCACCAAATCAAGTACACCGCAAGTGAAGCTTGCAATGTGAACATCAGAAATGTCTTCTGTGTTTAGCAGTATGGGAAAGTATGATGCTGTTATAAAGAATAAAACACTGAGGAGTCCCAGACTAGATGAAGCCACAAGTCCAAGAGCCCTGGAAGGATGCTGTTTGCCAGCTTTACAATAGGTTTATTCAGCAGGAGTCAGCAGGGTTGCCTATCTGTGTTCCTATAGTCAAAGCTCATTCATTCTGTGCAACATAGGTCAGCTCCGGTGCAACTATTGATATCTGTAGAGCACTTGCCCTACTGCTGTGATTTAAAAAAAAAAAAATCAGCACTGTAGTTACAAAGCATTACTGGACTCCTCTGTGTTGTATTTATTGCAACATCACAGCTCCCTCTTTCTTCAGTTGAGTACACGTACTGCGTCTTACCCAAAGCAGTGATAACATGTGAACAAAGATGGACGGGGGTCTGCATAAGAAGAGCTTTCAAAAATCATACCCTTTACCCAAGATATTTGAAAAACTGTTTTGACAGCAGACAAACAAAACCCCACTCCTCAGTCTCAGTCTGATTCTTTGCATACATTCAGTGACACCGCATGAAGGACTCAGGTAATTCAATATTTATTCTGATTTTAAATTACTCCAGAATAAATAAAACGCTGCCCCTTCCTTCTCCTGGGCCTCTTTTGATCACCTCAGCTCTCTGTAGGAAAGTGGTCGCTGTGTATCACCAAGTCCCTGTGTACCTGGGTGTGCTTTGGAGCTGCCTGCAACGGTCCAGTGTAGTTTTTGTGGGAGAGATGCACGGTGCCATGAAGAGCTGCCCAGGCTGAGGCTGCCAAGATGCAACATAAGAAGATCACCTGTAGCCAGTCTCTCAGAAGGCAACTAATATATTGAATAACAGTAGCACAGACAACTGATCTTTGTCTATTGCCAAGACAAGCGGTTCTGCTAATGAGATCAACGCAGTCTTCCATGTATAATAAGGCTTATGCTCAGCTTGATGAAGGTGAAGACAGAAATTCCTAAAAAGCTGGATTTTAATAGCCATATTCAGGCAGAACTCACTTTTGCCTCATTGAGCAGTGCAAAAGACTTAGTGCATAAGACAGGAGATTAGGATCTTGGACAGAGGAATTCTCTTCATCACTCTACAAGGCATGTAGCAGAACACTGCCTCACTTTCCCCGAATTCATAGTGCGGCTTTCTTTCCCCAAAAAGAGTTGTCTGACTGAATTGAGAAGTGTGAATGAGGTTCTCATATGCAACAATGCTTAAAGCCAGAGTGATGCCTATAAATATGGAAATGAGAGTTTTACTTTATTCTGGGAAGGGCTGGAACTTTCCTCAGGAGACTTTCTCTGACTTCAGGACTGGTTTCAGTAAGTACCCTTGGCAATGCAAAATGGAAGTGCATGAATAAATTAATTGGAAGATGTACATGCAGCTCCTGCCACTCCCCAAATACCTTTCCCAGCTCTGAATGCAACACAGATTTTAATCATGGAGCAACAGATGATTGATGGATGATTAATAGCTAATTTACGAGATTCATTTAACTTCATTTTACTTATACACTGTATCTAGAATTAGTTAAGGCTTGTACAGGAAAGGAAGTGATGAACCATTGTTCCCATTAAATTATAATGACAGCCTTCCTCATCACTGTATATTTATTATGTAAGAAAAGGAAATGTCTAGTAAAAATCTGTATAGGTTAATAACACCTTCATAATATAGTCTCTCTTTTCTATTGACTTGAATAGCCCTCCTACTGACTTTTACTGGATTATTAGAGTTAATTACATCAATTGCAATATAATTGATTCTTAAATACTATGTAGGAACCTCATACAATTATGGAAAAACAAAAGTCATCTAGACATCTCCGATCAGAAAAGATTTGGAATTCCTGCACATTTAATTCCTGTTAATCACCAGTCAGTTTGGACATTAAGATTGCAGGGTTTCTTGTTTTCTTTCTGTTAGGTTTTGACAGAATTGATAGTTTTACAACATTTAACTCAGTGTGCATGGAAATATAAGATTAAAGAGACAAATGTAATTTGCTAAAATCGTTACTTCATCTCCTAAAAGTGAAATGAATTACCTGTCTGTCTATATCAAAATACAACTTACTCGCACAAATGCATGCTCAAGAGGGAAAAAAACCCCTCGAAACAGGTATTTAACATTCAAAGTTGTAGTCCTTTATCCACAGGTGCAAGCGTTCCTACAGATCATGCTTGCTAAAGTCACCAAGGGCCTTCAATGTAATGACATGAAGCAGAGCTGAACACTGACCTCCAGAGAGCAGGAGATCTATGCATTATTTCACTGAGTAACTTTGACATGAAAATGATTTCTAAAGGATGATTCTGTATTCCAGATACAGATTACACACCATTCAAAAGAAGGTGCTCTAAGATAAACCCTATGAGGGATGCTACAATATTATTAAGCAGCAGTTCAACTTTAAAGCCAGTCAAACATAACATTTTTTGTGACTCTGTTCTTGGTCAGAGTTCCCTGTGGTACCAGCATAGGAGATGTTAGTAATTTTTTTTTTTTTAAGCTGACTTTGTTACGGTTCTCCGGTGGCCTTCCAGGAGCCGTGCGGCGTTTTGCAAGAGTGAGTTTGCTTTGTGTTTGTGCAGCTCAGGTCCTCGGAAGGTAAATTCAACACTCTTTGTGCTGCTCCATTAAACGTCCTCAAGTCAATTTGGTCCGTGTGGGGATATCACTTCAGAGTTTCAGCTGAGCAACACGTGCAAGTTCTTGTTATGCAAAATAGTATCTTTGGTTACGGTTATTATTTTTAGTATTATTAATATTTTTGCTTTACAGCTTTATGCACACACTTAACCACACTGCAGCAGCCAGCTATCAAAGGCTTCCCTGAGGAAAAATTAAGCACTTGGAGCAATAAATTATGAAAAGACTACATCTAAGGGCACCATCCACCTTGTTCTCACACCCGCTTTAAGTGTTAAATAAATCATAACATCCTGTTCATCGTGCCGTCAGTAGGGGTTAAATAAGTCACTGTAAATGAGCTCCAAATCATAGGACGTAGCTGGCTTCCAAGTTTTTGTTTGCAAGGAGAAACATCCCCAGGCCTTTGATAGTTCGGGTCTTTAAGGAAAGTCTTTTTTCCATTCCAACTACTTCCTGTTAATGTGGAAATGAGAGGAAATGAACATTAAGCAGAAGGATGGGCCCATCCTTTTCCAGTCGTGTGCCTAATTTGTCAGGTGCAATATTGGCACCTGGAGGCTTGTTTTGGCTCCTATTACATCCTTGCTGGGGAAATATCAAGATACTTGTAACTAACAGCACAGGACTTCAAAGCATTTTTGTTATAGGGAGAAAGAAGAAAGGCTGCCGCCGTTGGAAAATGCAAAGCTGAGCAGCCCAGTTTGTTTGCAGAGTTTGTTGTAAAGAGCAGTCAGTTTAAAAAAAAATTTTAAAAAGAGAAAAGAAAAAGAGAAAACTTATGTGACATTTCAGTCTAAAACTCGTTGTGGCTATTAAGCCTGCAAGATAAACACACCCTAAGGAGTACATCTATCCCATAAATTGCCTCTTGGAAATACATGTCTTAAGTGTGTTCTTCATACTTCTGAACCTTCACATAAAACATCCTTTTTGCTGAGAACGTGTCAGCACATATGTTCATTTCAGTGGGAAGCTTAAGTGTTTTGTGGCAAAAGTATTTATGGCCTTTGAGTTGCAGTGATGGTAAAGCCGTTTTAGGTGACTCTGGATCAAAACCTGCAAACTTAAGGTTCCAGGGCCTGCCTGGTCTCTTTCTCTACTTTGTGCCAAACACCATAGCCATGCTCTCTCTTATGGGACCTTTCTTGGATTATGGAACTGTCCAAGATGAGTTGGAGACCCCATGCTTGGCCAGTATATTAGTGATGCATCTCTCTGCTTGAATCTGTAGAAAAAATGTATTTAAGGCTCCAGTAATGAAAAGAATGAGACTGAAGTTGAACTTATTCCCCAGCAGTGTTTCAAACTCTGAATTGACTAGGGTCGATTTGGATTTTTAGAACTGATTAATGTTTTGGGCCAAAGTAACTATTCATGTGCCACTTTTTTTTTCCGTCATGAATTATAATTAATTAGCATTTAGTGGTGGGAGGAGAAAAGACAGTGTAGCTAATTAATATTTCATTCAGATAAAACATAGTGAATCAAGCCATGAGTGATATATACAGATCTGCAACTGTTATGAGAGCAAATTCATTCAGATCAGTGAAATGAGATAATAGACTTGGGAAATCCAGCTGCTGCACAGATGTTGGGTGGAATTTTCCAGGGAGAAGCAGCTATGCCATTTTTTGTGCCTGATTCTGCATCTCTTGCTCAGAAGTAGGTCTCTTTTGCTGGATGGCAAAATTACAGAACAAGCAAAGCCTGTGCTGAGGAAACATTGGTGGGTTTGGGATTTCCTGACCCCTTTTTCCCAGGTTAGTTCCATCTATACCTGGGTCAGATGGAAGTCTTGAGGTCAAGCATCCAGAGTAATCTCTTCCTGGTGAGCAGGCACTATGCCTTACTCCAGCCATCCTGGACTTGCAAGTGGTCTTCTGTAGAAGATGGCTGTGTTTTACAGTGACTGTCTCTTTCTCCATCTGAACATTTTCAGGTAATCAATCATTTGCTTCAAGGGTATTGTCTTTTGAAGCCATCAAAGACTTCTTTTTTATGTTTCTCTTACTTACACAGGGCATTAGACTGGTAGAGGAGACATGAAAGGAACTTGATGATAGTTCTATCTTGGTGCTCAGGGCACTTCAACAATTTTTTATGTCAGAACCAGTGATTCTTGGCCTTCAGCTTCCCAAGAGTGTCCAAATAGCACCAATATAAGGTTTCTTTGTTACAGAATCATAAAATAGTTTGGGTTGGAAAGGCCCTAGAAAGGGGGTGTAGTCCAACCCCTCTGCAATGAGCAGGGGCTTGTTCAGCTAGGCCAGGTTGCCCAGGGTCCCACCCAGCTGACCTTCCAGGGATGGGGCATCCACCACCTCTCTGTGCAACCTTTGCCAGTATTTTGCCACCCTCATTGTAAATAAGTTTTTCTTTATCTGTAGCCTGAATCTACTTTTAGTATAAAGCCATTACCTACCTCCTGTTCCATCACCACCAGCCCTACTAAAAACTCTGCCTACATCTTTCTTGTTGACTCCCTGAAAGTGATGAAAGACTGCAATAAGATCACTCTGGAGTGTTCTCCTTTCCAGGCTGAACAATCCCAATTCTTTCAGCCTGTCCTCATAAGAGAGGGTTTTCATCCCTGTCATCATTTTGTCTAGGGGAAGAAATCTTCTGAGGATACACATATAACACCAGTAGCACGTTGTTTCATGATTTCAACGCATGGGCTCTGCAGCAAAGACAATTTGGTTTAAACTATTTAGCAGACACTTAAACTCAGCCCAAGGATTTTGCATGGAAGTGACTGAGGATCACTGATGGGATGTGTCTTGCTGACTCAGTGCTGAGGGTGGGGGAGCTTGAGCTGTAGGCTAGGTACAAAAGTGGTTGGCAGTAAGAAAAGAGAGGAGCTTAATAATCCTTTACTCCTTCACTCAGAGACATTTCTGCTGACTGTGGCCTCATTTATGGTAAACTGCAAATCTACAACAAGCCAGAAAATATCTGAAATAAGTGCAAGGATCATCCTATATATGCTTATTTGTATATATGCAACTAACTGAAAAGAGATTGTAGGAAGGAGGGAGTCAGTCTCTTTTCCCAAGTAACAAGGGCCAGGACAAGAGGAAATGGCCTCAAGCTGAGCCAGGAGAGGTTCAGATTGAATATTAGGAAAAGATTCTTCATGGAAAGAGTTGTCAAACATTGGAACAGGCTGCCCAGGGAAGTGGTTGGATCAGCAACCCTGGAGATATTTAAAAGACATATGGTGTAGCACTGCAACACACATCTAGTGAACTCAGTTAGGCACATGGTTTAGTGGTGGACTTGGCTGTGCTGGGTTTACAGTTGGTCTCGGTGATCTTAAAGGTCTCTTCCAACACAAATGATCCTATGATTTTCCTCTAGTAACTTTCCCTGTTCTCTATTATCCCACAGACAGGAAGGATTAGTCCTGCAGGAGTCCAGAGTGTTCTCTCTGCCTCCACAGATGACCATTTTACTGACACTTTCCTGCACCAGTTTGCGGTATGTACATTGCCAGCACACAGTGGCACTGCATGGTCTAGGTAACTGGCTTTCTTGCTTTGTAATTTTTGGACTTGCGTTATCATCTACAAACACAGATGCTATGAATTTTGAGGAATATGTATCTTGTCCTCCTTGTGGATGGGTGAAAGGACTTTGCAGAGAGAATAGGGCCTTGCTCTGGTGATGTGCTCCACTTGGAGCTCATCATCTGGGATATTCTTTCCTATTGTGTCAATTACTGCATTTCTTTGCAGTTCCAAGAAACACAAATAAATAAATAAATCAATGCACAGGCTTGGGAGCAATCCTCGACAGCTACAGCAATTGTCAGCTACTTAGATTCCTCACGGCCATGAGTTCAGCTGGGATTGGTGTACTCCTCACATGCCATTTGTGTGTCTCAGGAACAGTAGCATTCAGCACTTCCTTTTCCTTTGTTTTAGAGAATTACAGGACAGGTCGTGTGCTGGTGCAAATATAGCTGGTTGCTCTCCACACTGGCATCCTTTTGTACCGTATGTATAGCTTTGATAAGCAGCATACGAGTCTGCTTCCCGGCTATACAGTGTTTCCACTCTGATCTCAGGAGTGCAGCTAAATCAATATATCCTTTGTGATGTGCAGATGGAAATAATCTCCAGAAAGATGCATTTCTGAGCTTTGCCCAGTATGTTTTTATTTGAGAGGTACAGCTGGTTTGTGGAAAGGTACAATCCAAGACCATATGTGAGCACACTGCTAACCCAGTTCAAGCAGCTTTACGCCGGTGTTGCAGCCCCTCATGACCATCAGCAGGGCCTCTGGAGGATCCTTTGATGTGAAGGGAATTGCCAGGAAGAGTGTTGCTTGGCCCCAGAGGGGCAGAAAGAGGGCAGCCTGTCTTTACAGCCCCTCTTGCTCTGCTGCTGGCTGCCAAACCCTCCAGCACCCCTCAGGGCCTCGTTAGCTGCCCCAATATCAGGGGTGCTCTTCAGGTGCCACAAGGTGCTCTTCAGCCCTGCTCCCTGAACTGGATCAGGTGCAGACAGGCCATTTCCATCTTAGAGTGGCGTGGGTAAAGTTTGTTGGTACATTTCTGTCTACTGCTGCTAGTTACTGGACCTAAACCCAGATTTCAGATCTGTAACTAGATGCAAGTCGAGATGTCCCCATATTCCTTCCATGACTGGTTGGGGGTTCAGTGTCCAAAGGTCTCAGACAGACTTCAAGTTTCCCATCCTATGATTTAAGAGAATTAAATTTCTGGTACTTATTCCCATTTCAAGCCCCTCTGGATGCTGAATGTGTAATGCAGATCTAGTAAACTCACACTGGCACTGTAAAAACACTTTTGTTTCCTTAAAGGCTTGCACTGTCAAAAATGACATGATGATTTGAATTAGAATACATGAGGACCTGGCAAATCATTCACGTGTGTAAAAACAGAGGTTCTATATCAATGCCTGCATCATTAATGACATGTTCCTAATCAAATATTGTACAGGGCAGATTCAAGTAATGGAAGAAGAGAGACAGGTGTTTTTTGGTGAGGTTCACCTCAGCTGTTAGTCTGAGCTGTTTTCTTTCCATGGATTACGCAGCAAACTCAGGGCAAAGGGTGCTTTACTTGGGTGGCTGTAGGGGAGCAGCTGGATGGGACCTTGACCTGTCACCCCCACAGCTGACAAACTGCACAGTGGATATGGGTGCTGGGGTAGTTTGAAAAGAAAACTCACGTCTGTTTGCACAGGTTTATTCACAGATGTTTTAAAATATAGTTCCCTTGTGCAAGTCAAGCTTTGGTTCCTCCCAGAGCAGTTTCACAAGAAACCTGTGCTTTCGCTCCCAGAGTGGACATTTTCCATCTACTTTTGCAACCCAAAAGCCTCACTCCTGTGCATAATCAGATGCCCAGGCAGATAGCTCTCCATGAATAAAAACTCTTGGGATTTCAGCTCACAAGTTGAGCCTCCAGTTACATACTGAAAGCAGCCCTGGGAAACTCACTTCTACCCACTAAATTTGGACAAATACTCCTGGAATAGTCTGTTCTCTGTCTCATGTCACACTCATCACCACCTTCAAATTACTAAGGGGTAATTTTAAATCAAGTTACAAATACTTCCTAAGTACAAGAGTCCACTGCCGTGTGCTGGAATCGTCTGGGAGCTTCTCCTCCTCTTCCTTTGCAGTGAGGTGACCTGAGGTGAAATGAGGCACAGAGGCCCAGCACCATCAGTTCCCTCCCTAGAAAGATCAGTGCAAACTGTCAGGAATCTTGGGACCACCAGGAGCATTGGGGACCCCACTTTGTGCCACAGTGAGGGCCTTTGAGACCATACACTCTCCCCTACAACATGCATGGATGGCTGTGTGTGTTTCTACAACAACTTTCATTGCAGAATCCCTCAAATATCCCCTTCAGACCTTGCAGGGAGTGTTCTTTGCCATGTGAGAAGACCCTTGGCCCCCTGAGAGGAGGAGTACGTGTGGCAGAAGGGGTCCTGCCCCTCCTGCAACTCTGTGCCCCCAGGCAGGATGGTCCCCTTTGCTCAGCCAAGCACTGAGATGTGACACGGTGACGTGGGCTTTGCAGAGGTCAGGCATCAGTCAGCAGCAGGGCTCTGGCACCCCCTCACAGCTCTGCTGTTTGTAATATTTATTATCTGCGCTGCGATAATGCTTGAAAATGGATCTTCCTGAATGAAAGGAAAGTCGCTGCTCGTATCTCAAGGATAAAAGCCTGTCTGGCTGGGAATCAGTGCAGGGTGCTGAAAACGGGCAGAGCAGCTGAGCCAAGCACAGTGGCCCATGTCCCTGGAGAGCAGTGCTTTGGTTCCCCAGGGGAGAGGCTGCTGCTTTGGCACTGAGACGGACCTCCCCTTCCTTTTGCCCTTGGAAGCAGTGGTGGAAAACCCAACCCGCTCTCCAGCATGGACTGCCTAGGCAAGCCAAGCCCTGCAGAGCCTGGTCCTGGCTGACCGTGATGATAACCAGCCGTATGTCTTCTGTTCACACCCTTACTATCGATTTCTCAGCTCTGCCCCCTCTACCAGCCCAGCACCCCAAGTCCTCTTCATTCACTTGCATTTATTTGACCTTGTAGTTCTATTCTTGGCATATTAACTATGGTACAGCAGCAGGAGGTTTCAGGAGGTTTTTCTCGAGGTCTTCAAGAGGTTTTAGCATGAAGGCAGTGGAGTGATGCTGTTGCAGGACAGCCCATGAGGAAAGGTGCCTGACAGGACTCGCATCTCTGACCCAAGAGGAGAGGGACAGTGCAAAGGGACAGTGTGAAATGGCAATATTTGTGTTCTATTGCCAAAATGTGAATTTTGCAAAATGTGAGTCTTGCTGTCTGAAAGGTATTCAGTGTCCTTCAAGACACTATTTCAGTGAGCTCACCCCCCAGGACCATGTCCTCATTGGAACTGCGTTTCTGTGCATGCACACTCCCCCAGCACAAATCCAAAAATCCTTCCCTTTCACAAGTTTGCAGAGCCTCACAAAAACCTATGGGAATATCTGGTTTTGCATGCAAATATTTACCAAGAAAGAATGGATACTTTTCCACAGCTTCCAGTACGAGGCTTCTTTTGCAGAGAAACTGCCAGCTGTACATGCGTGCTGGTTTGGCACTGGGACAGCACATTCCCTAGAGAGTGGAATGAAACCACAAACTCCTTTCGCTCATGAACCCCTTTCCACGAAGCAGGTGAGAGCATGCTGAACTCGCTCCTGCGTTCTAGCTTGGCTGTTTTCTAAATGTCATTTGAAAGTCTCACCCCCTCCTCCCTCCTCCCTCCATCCCCAGTTTTATCCCTCTTGCAGGAGGCAGCCATCAGCAACAAAACCACAATGCGGGGCTTGGCTGGCTGCATGCATCCAGCAGCTGCTCTATTCCAAGTTCTGGGCAAGCCACAGCTATCCAGATTCCCGCTTGTCCTATGTCTTCTGCCTCAGTTGCAGTGCAGCATCTTGAGCTAGAAGTGCCACTAATTGACCAGCATGGACAGGTTGCCAGCACTGCAGTACAGTCAGCCTGCTGTCCCCAGTTGTCTGTGCCTTTCCCCCCTTCACTACACTTCCAGCCCTTCCTGATCCAAAGCTTGTGACATCTTCCAAGTCCTCCTTGCATTCAAGACTCTAATTCGGCATGTGGCACGCTGTGCTTTTCCAGCAGGCTGCTTTTTGTCATTATCTCTCCACCCAAGTGAATGTTTGGGATGGGCATGTTCTTTCTTCAATTATTGCAGAGAACTAAAATGTAAGCAATAAATGCTAAAGCCAGATTTTTCTAATACAAAACATCAAGGAAAATCTTTGTGTTCTCATATAATTATTCCGAAAGAGTTACAAGCCTGAAAATAAAAATAAAATACTGTGTCTTAAGATATGATGCACTCTTTTCTTTCAGGATAAGGATAAGAATGTGATTTAAGTTTGCTTTAGCCCATTTCTTCACTGTGTTTTGCTGACATGATTGTTCAAAGAAATTGTGCTTTTGGAAGGAAAAGGTTAAAGTTTGCTACTGATATTCATCAGGAGATGGATATTTAATCTTTAATCTCTTGTTCTAGGCCCCTACTTCGGATCAACTCATTATCCCGAATAAACGATGTGTCATTCCCATTATTTATGTTTCACTGCAGCCAAAGTATCTGGACCTCGTTTTGGTAAGCACCATTCATTTCGACCCATTCAGTATTAATCTCCCTTCTAACATCTTTCCTGTCCTATGTGCTGTCCCCTATTTGCTTTTATGTTTTCCGCAGAGTGTTTATAAAAGGATAATCTTTTACAAAGCAGACAGAATTTTTGTGTATAAACTGCTCTGTTTGAATGCCTCATTGATATACCATCTAAACTGAAGTGTTCAGCAAGATTAGTGCATCCACTGAGCCACTGAACTGGGTAAAAATATGGGAACTGCTCCTTTCTTTATAGCGAGAGAGGGTAGCTAATGATGCCATCTTCTTTTAAATAGGATACTTTTAGCAGATGGACTCTGAGAATATGAATACATTGCACAAATAAAAAATAATAAACAAAGGAGGTGGCTTATTGTGACAAACAATAGGAGAAAAAGACACAAAATGTATATGTGTAAAGACCATGAGCCAGCTTCCATCTTAGTGAAACTAGTGCAAATGCAAAATAATTCAGTCAAGATGACGTGAATTAGTGGGGTCTTTTACATCATTGTCGCTCACATCAGGAGCTGGTCTCTTTGTACCATAAATGCCGACGACTTCAGCTAGGATAGGGACTTGCAATGCCTTGAAATGCAAATGATATGTTTCTCTCTTTCTCATGCTGATACAAATTTCCAGTGAGAATATTTTGAGCACGATCCCCTCCTTTTTGCATGAAATAAACAAATGAAGGCTTCCTGGCGCACAAAATGTACACTTATTTTGGCTGTTTCCTTTGCAGCTTGTGCCTGGTGACATCGGGTGCCACCGACACACCCTCGGAGATGCTGACACTTTATGTTAGAAGAACACAGTATGCAAGTGAATCTGTGCCCATATCCCCACATTTAGATGGGAAAAATCCCAAACAGACATGTGGTAGTATCATTTGAATGGCATAGATTCTTAAATACATTTGTCATGTTGTACACTTGCCAGCTCTTCTTTGAAGATATAAACCACCAAAACACTCCACATTTTATCCGTCATGACTCCGTCAACATGTAGCACTGTTTAGCATGTTATTTTAGTTAAACTGCACTATTGTTGTCCATCTATTATGACATAAACTAGGATTGGTGCCCTTGCGTTAAAATTAAATGAGAACTGTAAGAAAGTGCTGGGAAAAAGAAAACATTGAGAAAGTCATGCCATTCATTTAGCAGTGAAGGAATGTGAGGAGAAATATTAGAGAAGCAGGAAGCACAAAAGATGCCAGGCACCCCCAGTTCCACCTTCAAAAGGGATCACTCATGTTTACAAGGGGCTGCACGCGGGGCATGGTTCAGTATCACCTTTGAGGCCTGAGTGTAGAGAGGGATTGAGAGCCCTCAGAATGGCTCTCCTTGTCATTTTTAATTCACCGCCCCCACTGATACCACCCAGACCTGACTTGTAGTAAGAAAACACTGTTCATGGCTATTTCTGGAGTCTGTCAACACCACTGCAGGGTTACTGAGAGCGGTTTGTGGGTTGCCGAGAGAGGTAACCCAGCTTACACTCAGGTTACTGAGTTGTCACTGCTCTTCGGAGATAGTCCATCTGATTTAGCACACAGAAGCAGTCTCAAGAAAATAATTGCCTGTTCAGTCCTAAGAAGACTGGTAATAAGAAAATGAGTCTGTCACCTTCTGGTTGCCATTAGCTGAGGTTAAAATCTTCCTGTCATAGCTGCTATTCAGTGCCCTGTGCTGGTGGGTGGTCTTCACACAGGAGAGGAAAAACCATATCTGGCACAAATTGGCCTACTTACTGGTGGGATTAACGTTGGACTGGTCTGGAGAGAGCTACTCTCGCAGTGCTAGGACCAACGCTCTCCAGACCTCTGTGATCAGTGGTCAGATATCTTGCAGAAACCAGCCCGGTTCCCACTGTGCTGCAGGGGGCCAGGCACCTGACAATGTGAAACAGAAGAGATTTAATGACACATGCTTGACTATTTCTGATGTTTGCCACAAGTGGAGTAATTAAATAGAGAATTTTTCCTTGGAAAGATATCAGATGTGACCTTCCTGGCCTAAAAATTTTAGTGATAGAGCAGTGCTTGTAACTGTCATATATTGCCTAGTAGTTTTGTGTGATTAACCTGGAAATTCCACATGAAAGAACATTCCTGTAGACATCAAAATCTTTGCATAAGTAGTACAGAGATGACTTGTTCCCAGAGTCCATGGCTCTGGAATGTGTCAGACTTGCTGTACGTGTGCAGGTCAACTGCATGGTGCATTGTATAGCTAAGATGCAGGATGTGGCAGCCCTGTCACTTCCTCGTCATCATGTTGGCAGGTCTTATCCAGACAGATTTTTCCCAAGCACCAGATTCAAGTCAGTGAAGACTTAATGGAGCAATCTTTGGAAATTATCCATAACCAATTGTAGGTACAGCAGTGTGGGGACAGATTTCTGGGTGATTTATTTGCACTTAATTAGCCCACTCTTGTCACTTACTCTGACTAACAGTGGGTCTGGGATGAACCCACCAGGTGTTTGGTAGACAAATTTGTGGCTCTAGATCTGTAGCAGAACAAGAGAGATAAAGGGAGGATGAGTGAGAGAGACCAGAGACAGACCAAGGGAGGTTCAGCTGGATCCCAACAGACCTACTTTCTCAGACACAGGTAAAGAAAAGATCCAGTGACCCAATAATAAAACTCCAGGCTCTCATGCACTGAGTGTCCATGCAGATTAGCATATATGGGAAAAGCAGAACAGGCTGCTAATCAGTGTGCAAATATAAGACAAAATAAACATGATATGAGTCAGTCCTATAAAATATGATGATATGATATGATATGATGATACGATGTGCCTCCTTTGAAGCAGATGTTGGGCGCACCTCCAAGACATGGGGCTGGTTGGAATAGTCTTTGCTGTAAGGAAAGGCTAACATACAGCACTAAGACACTCTGGTGGTGTAGCTGTGTCCTCTCTGCTGATTAAACAGCATGCTTTAAGGTAGGAGAATGCATGACTGATGTGGGTGGGCTAGGCCCCTTTTTTTCATGGAATCCAGGTCATGACTACATAAAGAAGCAGGACATTCATGTGGAGGTTGCATGCCACCCGGCATTTTGTGGTGTGTGATTGTGGATAGCAGGAGACAGACCTGGCTGTCACTAGTGGAGATTACTGAGAGTGCTGGTTGCTCCTAATCTGGGAATACACTCACATAAATGCTAAGCAATGCCTTCATTTGATCCTGACCTGTACTGGCATCCCTCTTGCCACTGCTGTGAGTTGTAGCCATACTCAGGATGAAGCAGTTCCCACATCACTTTTTCCACACATTCAGTCTTAAACATGCAAAAGTGTAGGCAATACAGGCAGGAAAGGAAGAGAGAATGGTGAAGTGACAGTGGATCGTTAAAGAACCAGGTTATCCCATCTCTTCTGAGGCATAAAATCAGTCAGAAGATAGTGTATTTTTAGCAGCTGGTTGTAGACACTGAAGCGGAGTATCTTGTTGGTTGGTCTAAGGGCATGGAGATCTAGGCACTAACATGATTAATACCAAGTCTCAACAAAAGGGATTTCCCACATTTATATCACTCAGAAATAGACTTCCATATATTTGATATGAGTACTTGGCAAATGAAGCAGCCATCAAATAAATACCTGTAAAAATACAATAAAAATATGTTTGTGATGCTTGCAATATACACCTAAAGAGCCAGAGAACATTAACATTCCAGAAGGACTCTTCAGGTACCCATAAAAATTGGATGTTGCAGAGATTCTTTCAAGGTACAGAGGTTCAAACCTTAACCTGATGTAAAAAATGCATGGCAACATTTCTTTCTTCTGGTGAAAAATCAAGACTTCACACTAGCACCATGGCTGAAGTAAGTGCTGACTGAGCAAGTGACTCCAGCATGCCTGGGATGCATTTGCTCTGTGAATGACATATGGGAATTTTTTCCTTGTGGATTGGTTGGGGTTTTGGCAGCAAGGGGCCAAGTCCGAGTACATGGGGCAGCCTAAGAGACAGAGTATGTCTTGGGCAGAGAGGGGTACAAGCTTTCTTTGCATGCATGAGGTGCTGTAAGGTGGAGCATCCAGGCATATCTCTTTAAGTAGGATCCCTTCTAGGACACCATTTTTAGCTGCCCAGGCAGGGTGGCTCCGTTTGAGGGTCCAGGGGATAATGAGTGCAATTCCTTTTAAGGCTCTCCAAGTGGAGAGTCTGCACTAACTTCTACATCAAGATTGCACTTTTCCCTAACACCCTTTTCTCTGCTTCCCCACAAGTACCCCCTCTGTAAATGAAATTAAGCTCTTCTTGGGGTCCCTCTTGGGATAACCATCCCTGACCACTTTACTTGGAGAATAATTGGGAATGTTTCCTGCAGATGTTGTCTGAGCATGCAGAAATGCCGGAGTGATAGACACAGCTTAAATCCCTAGACTGCCAGACAGATAAAGATGGTCTCTCCCAAAATCTGCCTATCCCTTTTATCACCATGTCAAAATGAAGCAGAAGCCTTTCACACATCATCACTTCTGTTAGCTTAAGTCCAGATCCTTGCATCCTTACTCATGGTTAGTAATGCATTACTGCTCACATCTCCAGGGCCCCTGCTGGAAGAAGAATATCTTTAAACCTGCAACTGGAATCTAAGTCTCAAATCTGCAACAATTCCTTAGCTGTGTTCAAGGCGGCACTAGTTAATTTATGCACCAAATTCACCAAAAGAAAATTATGCTGTTTACCTAACTAACTTTTCCTCTGGCTATTAGTACTTTGAGGGCTCAGATAAATACAAATGAATACACTTATAGCTCTTTTTATTGTCCTCACCAAAGAATCCTGTTAGGGCTGGAAGGCAGGTTTTAAATCCAGAACAGAGAGTTGTAATTGTGCTGCCTTTTGTGCATAGCCCAGGCCACTCATTTTGCACCCACCATTTCACTTCATGGTATCATTTCACTTATGGGGACATTTCTGCACATTTGAATACATCCCTACACAAAGTGTCTTGCCAAGTGAGATTTTTTGGACCTCATTTGGAAAGCCCCCAAAGATCTGGCTTTTAGGTTTCTTCTGCGTTCAGAAAAAAAAAATCTGATGAAAGCTGAATCAGTTAACACCAAATTGGGTTGATAGGGGGATCCTTGTCTTCTCAGCTAACAGCATGAAACTAGATAAAGGGGTTGATCTGACAGTTGAACAGATTTCTAAAGAGGGGTCCTTTTCTCCCATGCCCAAATAAAATGATAGAGATATGCAAGGGTATGTGTGTGCCTTTCAACAGCAGGCAGAGTCCGAGAGCTTACTTATCTCTGAACAGCTTTTCTGGTGTCTGAAGGAAAGAATGCAGAGTTTATGAACAATCAGGGAGCAGATGCTTTTTCTGTCTCACCTTGAGTGACCAACCACACCAGAAGAACTTATGGCCTCATTCTCGTTAGCGCTGTGTGTTTCCATTAGGAAACTAAACGCTGCAGCTCTCGGAAAATGTTCAGCACCGTGAAAGATTGAGCCTTTAACTTTAACAGTGTAATCTTTGTAGTGCCTCTTCACAGTCTTCCACTGACTGCTTCACTCTGAATTTATTCCACAGTCATTGAAACATCCTGATGCACTATTGTTTCTCTGGACTTGTCACTGTCTTTATGGAAGTCATGGCAGGGAGAAATGGACAGTAAATCTCTTTGGAACAAATTTTGGCTCCTGAGCACCAGCTCTCTTTTTTTTCATGGAGAAAAGCCTCCAGTCCTTCCAAATGGATAGTTTGTTTTTGAAGGACCGTATGACTCTACTCTTTATTTACTTTTACAATTTTTATGGCAAAGTTGTAATTATCTCACTTCTTCTTTTTTTTTTCAGTATCTGTAAATATGGAATAAGGATTTTTGGACTGTATATCTGTTATGGTGATTTAGTTTTTCGCCTGGTTTTCCTTTCCTTTCCTCCACATGTCATTTTTGACAGGTAAGGATTTTGCATGTTGCACATCACCTAACCAACAGTGGTATCTTGATGTTTGGATGTGGGAGGCTTTGAAACTTCAGAACTGGCTGAATTTCTTGAATATCTCAATATTTTTAAAGGAATTAAGAATTCTATCATTCGCCAAGGGAGAGGAAGGTGGAAGGCACTTGATTAGTAATGGGATCCAAAATCATTTAGCTCTAAATAAGCAGTGGTAGCAACTGATAGCTACTTGCATTTGAAGGTTGAGCAGTGTGAAATAAGTTTGTGGTTTCCATCCAGTTTCTTGTGGAAGGCACCATTACTACCGCATACAGTAACCATTTGCTTTCCCTCACACAATTTCAACAAAAAGGCAGATGGTCTTTTTTCTGACCCAGCTTTTGGGAGTTAGTGAGAGTTCTGCCATCAGTTTCAGTGGCTCTGGATCAAGCCTAAGTAGACAAGGAGCTTGACTTTCCCAAGAGCTAGGGAGAAACCTCTAGGGTCAGGGACAATGTGTGCCACAAAACATTGCACTGCTTCTGTCCATCCTCTGGATAAGAATCTCAGTGGTTTTTAATCTGGCTCTGGAGTTCATTTTCAAACATGTCAATAGCTACTGGAAATTCATTTTCTAGTGGATTACTCACAACTGACAAAGTTCTGTACAGCTGGAGAGCCACACATAACAAAACAGTCCTTTCCTATAGAGACACCTTTTAATCCCACAGACAACAAAACCATTACAGAATTCCGTGGACAAAAAACATGAAGGTAGAATAAGAAATGTAATCTTCTGACTTGTGAGTGAAACTTTATTCTCTTTCAATGGTGTTACTTCTGATACTTTACTTTGAAACCGAAGGCAGTGTTTTAACACAGCCTGCGTAATTTTTCCCTGTGTTTTTATGCTAAGCCATTACAGGACTCTGCTGTGATGGCTAACTGCTCTAGCCAAAATTGTTGACCTACACACTTTTTAAAGAGTACCTCATTTCTTCTACTCAGATTAATCAGGAGCTTTTCTGCACACAGAAAAGATTTGCCACATCTCTATGGTTTTTGCAGAAATTAGCATAGGTCACTACCACTGACAGTGTACAAATTATTGTAGAATCGTATAATGGTTTGGTTTTGAAGGGACCTTAAAGATCATTTAGTTCCAACTCTCCTGTCATGGGCAGGGACACCTTCCACTAGACCAAGCTGCTCAAAGCCCCATCCAATCTCGTTTTGAACACTTCCAGGGATGGGGAATGCACAACTTCTCTGGGCAACCTGTGCCAGTGCCTCACCACCCTCATAGTAAAAAATTTCTTCCTAATACCTAATCCAAATCTACCCTGCTTTACCTTAAGGCCATTCCCCCTTGTCCTATCACTACATATGAAGAATCCCTCACCAGCTTTCTTGTATCCCGCTTTAGGCACCAGGAGGTGTGATAAAGTGTCCCCAAAACCTTCTCTTCTCCAGGCTGAACAGCCGCAGCTCTGTCAGCCTGTCAGCACAGCAGAGGTGCTCCAGCCCTCTGGTCACTGTTGTGGTCCTCCTGTGGACTCACTCCAGCAGGTCCCTGTCCTTCCCATGCTGGGGACCCCAGAGCTGGATGCAGCACTCCAGGTGAGGTCTCCCGAGAGCAGAGTAGAGGGGGAAAATCCCCTTCCTCAACCTGCTGGCCTGCTGAAGTAAATAGCTAGTAACTAAGTATTTATAATAGATGACTGATATGAGGCTGCCATAACTAGCATTATTTGGTCAACTGTATTACCAAATTAAATACAAAAGAGTTGGAACACTCTGGAATAATAGAAGTAGGTAAATGACACCCAGAATTACCTAGGTGACAAGTGGGAGCAGGTTCTCTCAGTGAATGGCTGTGTGATTTTGAACAAGGGTAAGGCACATGCATATTGCTATTTTCTATGGTGCAAATGAGACTGGTACGATGCTGTCCAGCACCTAGGAGTGGAGTTATCCCTAAAGGAAGCCTTGTCCCTGAGGAAAGAGCCTTGTTCCACAATGAATTTTACTTTCGTTGTGACATTTTGAAGGTACTACATGGTAATGACACATTGCTCCAGTAATTTTTGTACAATGTCTCTATGAGCTCTCTCCATCTGTCATGACAGCATTAGTCTTGGCATCTCTGATGAAAGAATCGAAATTAAAAGGGAGAACAAAAAGTCAATTTCTAATGGGTTCCAAATACCCATATCTTACAAGCGTGAATTAAATATTGCTCTCATCTTGCAGCCTTCCAGCCATATTACATGGATAAAAATCTCAAAACTATTTAAAATTAAAAATCCTGTTAAAAGCTGAAATATATAAAGTAAAATAATATTCAGCTGTTTAAACTAACCTGTTGATAGGCTGTCAGCTGTCATTTGATTTGCACTTCATTTGAATTAGTAAAAAGTAAACCATAAGCATCATGATTTACAGTAATATAAAAGCTATTACAAAGGACCTTCATCATAAGCTTCTTTGTCATAAAGCTATTGTATCTTACTTTCAATCACTAAACACTGTTAAAAACATTTCCTAATACGATACTGCCTGCTGCAATATACAAATTCCTTTGCTTCAAACACCAGCTATAGAGACAAATTGGAAGATTCTTTGCGTAAGTACTTAAAAAAAAAAAAGTATTGTCACAGTGTCCTTCACCTTTTCTTGAGGCCACACACATGTATACAACCACATAGCTCAGGTTTACCCACAGCCATTAAAATACCTTTATGCCTCCTCCTTTATTTTAAATAACCCTTGGACAAACAATATCTAGTTACTCAAATACACCAATTTCTTTAGTCCTATGAAGAGTGTTGTGGGCTTAAGATTGATCTCAGTTTCATATCTACCGTTAAAAATTATTTGTCCTCCCAGGTGTGCTGCCTTAAGCTGGAGTTGGTGGATCCCTAATGCTACTTACTTTGGGGTGTCCTCACCCAGGCTGTGTGAACAGTCCCCCTGGCTTTTGTCTGTACTGTCTGGTCATGCCAGTGCCACAGTTCCTCATAGGAGATGTGATACCCCTGCCTGGCCCTTGCAACACTCCTGAGGTACCCACAGACAGGAGTGCAAGGAGAGAACTAGAGAGCTCCACAAGATCCCCAGGGCACACCAGGGCTGCTAACACATATCTCAGTTTCTCTCAGTGTATTCATAGTGCTCTCTAACAAAGCTGTGCTCAGTGTGTGCTAGTCCTGGCAAGAAGACCTGGCCCACACATAAATAAATTGTCTTACCTCCCAGTGGGGCAAGAAACACCTAGTGAGCTACTTACTGTGGGCTGGGTGAAGTCAATGCCATTTGCTTATACCTGGGAATACAGGATAAAGTTCATTTGAGAACAGTTAAATATGAGCAAGAGGTTTGAAATAAATGTCCTCCTGATGTCCTCCCCAAACTGAACCATCCTATGGTCCTACCTATGGTGGATGGTACCGTGGATCAATACAAGTTTGGCACAGACTGAAGAAAATTGTCCAGAGTCTTTAGGATGTGTCTGGCAGTGAAAGTGTGTCTGCTCCAGGGCTGCTCCAAGGCCACGTTGGTGGTCTTTTGCCTTCCAAAGTTACCAGTGTTTGGTTGATCATTCACTGCTGGAGGACAGTGTGGTTTCTCTGAGAGGAACTTGTGCTCACAGCCACTGAGACATAAAGGACCTAGTTTTGGTCTCTAGGAATTCAGCCATGTGCTTAGTGCACCAGGTAGGGGCTGAGTTCCTGTATCGTGGTATAATTCAGAATTATTTGTGTAGAATTATGTGGAATTGTAGTGTGATAGAAACTAAAAATATGGCAGTGGACTGACACTGAGGAGCACTGCCTTGCTGTTGAAGTGGGGAGTTTGCCTCCCCCTTGGTTTGGTTCTCCCCAAAGCCTCTTGCTTCTTTTCTTGTCTGTCCTCACTAGTCACAGCGTGTCACGTCACAAAACTGATATAGCTGGGCATGCTACTTCAGGGTTTCAGCAGATCCTGTATTTGGAGTAGTTTGAAAAGTGCCTGGTGGCTTTGTCACATGATTTCTCTGTAGTGTGAGACCAGCCAGCAGAGAGCCGTGAGCTCACATGTTTGGATGGCTTAGTTTCTGCATACAGATAACGTGAATATCTGCTTGGCAGTGTTTTACAGCAACTGAACATTCCTGACGCTGCCTCTTTTCATCCTTCTGCTCCCCCTTCCTTAACAGCAGAATCAGCAGCTGTAACAACACATGGAGGACACTTGGCAGCTGCAAGACACAGATGCTGAGCTCTGTAATAAACTTCTCCTGTAGAAGAATCTGAGTGCTTTTGCTGGCTGCTTAAAAGTCCTTATTGCTGTCTGACTCACTCGCTCAACAAGCAGTTACACTGTGCTGATGGAAGTTGCTAATCACTGTTGGAGCTGTAAGGACCAACCTAATCGTCCTTCTTGGTCCTTTAGGATGCTGCCATAGCCTGGTTTTAATAATTTGTAAGTGAATTGCATGCTTTGAAGGTAGATATTTAAGAATAAGGTACTGTGCAATGTTTCAGTGGGCCATTTCTTTTTGTATCTAGAGATAGGCAATAGGCCTGGTTTTGATCACAAGTCACAATGTGCAAACCAGAAATAACTTCACTGTTGTTAAAGGGGTATAAGCTGTTATAAAACAAATGTGAGGTCAGGGGCGAAGGAGAGGTTTACACAAAGTCTGCATTACCTGCTAAGGAAATGGTATATCTTTAATATCTCAGAAAGTGTTTGTTGAAATTGGTCTGTGCTAAGCGTGTGGGTAAGGACTCATGGCAGCAGGTTAGCGTTAGGATGGGAGGCGGGCTCCTTTCAGGAAAGCCTTGCAGAAATGTGTTTTAAGGAGCCATTTGAATCTGCAGCGAACAGCCGACTTGGAAGGTTGAGCTGGAGTCTAAAGAAACCAGAAACAGATGCTTGTGGACATAAAGGCAGGAGCTGGGCAACAAGTCTGGTGTGTGGCCAAGACAGAAAGAAGGAATGCTGGAAAGAGATGGTTGGAGACGCAAGCAAGAGGAGAGCTGTAAGCATAAGGACCCAGAGGTTAATCTCAATGGATAACATGAGGGGAAGTGATGAAGCAATATGAGAGATGAGTGGCATGGTCAGTGATGGGGGAACAAGGCTTTTGGTCAAAAGTTCCTTCTGTCTCTTTCTGGGGAAAACTGAAGTCAAAACACTAGCAAAGATATGGTACCAGTAGGAGTGGGAAGGGAAGCACAGGCACAAGTAAGGGTGTGGGATGGACAGAATGGACCTTGTATTCAGTGCCACAGGGCTAAATGGACAGCTTTATGTGACAGGATTAGCAGGCAAACCAGTATGGGCAACATTGTGATGCTACAGACCGCATGATCAAGATGTAGATGAGGCCTTCTTCAGAAAACTGTAAGAAACTTGATGATTGCAGGCTCTGGTCCACACGGGAGACTTGACCACCATGGTGCCTGCCGGAGAGGCAGCACAGCAGGGTACAAGCAATCCAGGAGGTTCCCGAAGTACACTGGTGGCAACCTCCGGACACATGTAGTTGAGGTGCTGATGAGGGGAGGCACTCTGCTGGACCTCAGACCTAAAACCAAGGAAGAACAGGACAGGTAGGTGACAGCTGGAGCATTCTTGGCTACAGCATTCTTGGCTGTAGTGACTGTAAGATGGTAGAGTTCAGAATTCAGAGGGAAAAGAACAGCAAAAAGCAGGATTAAAACTCTGGGCTTCAAGAAAGCACAATTTAGCCTGTTCAGAGGCTTGCTTCAAAAAATCCTGTGGGCTACAACTCTGGAAAAAAAGGGGTCCAGAAGAGCTGATTTAAGGGTCATCTGTTAAAAAAATTATCTATCCTGAAATGCAGGAAATCAAACAAAGGTGGTGCAAGGTCTGTAAATATGAACTCCTGGTAAAACTCAAACATGGAAAAGAAAAATGAAAGAGGTGGAAGCGGGGAGAGGTGACCTGTGAGGAATAGAGAGACACTGTCCAAGAATGGAGTGTTTGGCTTAGGAAAGCCAAAGCCAAAGCTGTATTTAGTGAGAGAGGTGAAAAAAGAAAGGCTCCAGTTCTGGGATCTCCAGTAAAAGGGAGAAATAAACATGCTGGAACGAGCCTATTGAACAAGAAGATGATTAAACAATTGAAGTATGTCTCATAGAGGAAAGGCTGAGAGCTGGAACTATTCGGCCTGGAGAAGTTGGGGGGGGGATCATATCAGTGTGTATAAATGCCTGATGATGGGAAATAGGGAAGATGGAGACAGACACTTCTCAGTGTTGTCCAGTGACAGAAGAAAAAGCAACAGGCACACACTGAAATGCAATAATTACCATTCCAACATAAAAAAAACCCCCTCTTGTTTATTGTGACGGTTTTGAAACGCCAGCGCACGTTGCCCAACAAAGTTTTGGAGTGTTTGGCTGTGGACTTATTCAAAACCCAACTGGACACATTCCTGGGCAACCTGCTCCAGCTGACCATACTTGGAGCAGGAGATGTGTCCAGGTCATCTCAAGAGGCCTCTTCGAGCCCCAGCAGTTCTCTGAATGCACCGTATAGGAACAAGAAGATCAGGCAAGTGGCAGCTGATGGGAAATATTTACCAAAGGGGACATCTCTGTAATATGTGGGAGAGGGAAGAGGTTGAATGGACAAGGGCACTGGCACAGAGTAGGTGGATGCTTCATCCCAGGCAGCACCAGTGTCACCTTGGCAAGAAGCTACCACCTAATCTATGCCTGAGGAGAAGATGCCTGTTTCCACTTCAGTTAGTCCTGTCTCCTTCATAAGACTGACATTCACATAAATATTTTTTAACTGGAAAAGGACAGTCCTATTTCTAGTTTGCACAGGAGATGTTTTCCTGTGACCTTTTTTTTGTGTCCTTGTACTCCAGCATTTGAAGACAAACAGCTGTCCCAAGCTTCAGTTGGAGGAGGAAAAGGAAGACACCATCAAGCGCAAATGTTAGTAAGTCACTTTTCCTCTTATTGTCTGGTATATCTAGGATGATTTTTAACCTTAGAAACAGTTATCTCTCTGATGCCCTTATTCTTGATATTATTATGTATTGGACATCAGCATTTAAAAATTCCTTTAAGCATGAGCCTTTTTTCTCTTGATACACAGTAGAAACTGATGTGCTTCTTTTGTGGCTGCTCGGTAAATGTTTTGGGAAATAGCTATCAACATTGAATTATATTTTATGTAACAATTGGTATCCTGTAATTTTATGATTTCAAGGATTCTGGATCTAAATATAGTATATCAAAATTTAATATATTACAAAAAATCTCATATTCTTCCAGATAAACGACAGCTTAGGCACAAGAAAATACAAACCTTCAAATAATAGGACTTAAATACCTGTTTCAGCAGTGCTTTCATGCTGTTTGCTTGCTTGAAAACATGTGAACTATTTATTTTTAATTCGTATTATCTCATTATTGCAGGTTTCCTTTACAACGTGGCTCATTTCAGGCGTTAAAAAAAGCCTAGTGATTTTTATCTGAGTTTCAGATTTTCCAGTAGTGATCAGTCACACATGTAGTGCTAGTTAGAACTGATGTAGCAAACTGGTTTTGTTTTTTCTTTCATCACATTGGTCGTCCAGTATGGGAACCAACACCTGTGTTCTAAGCTAGAGAGACTCGGGACGGAGACTCAGGAGAAGCAACCACAAGCTGTGAAGGAGGCACCTCGGAAGATTTGTCCATCTCCAACCAGAGATTCAAGGTACTGTTCCTCTGTGAGTGTGCCGTGGCAACCAACAGCTATGACAGTCCAGCAGGTAAAAATGTGTTATAACAATCGTCCCCGAGACGCAAAGATAAATGGGAAAAGGAGCCAAGCACTCCTGCAACTGAGGTATTCTGTTAAGATGCTGAAGGTGACCACTGAGAACTTCTCCCTCCTGCTTACATAAAGAGTGACAGCTTTCCAACACAAGGACTCCCGGTCTTTTACTAAGTAGGCTCTGATTGGGCAAATCAGTCTGAGACACATTTTTTGCTCCATGTGAGTAGCCCCACTGAGGTATCAATGTGATCTACCAGCATCATAGGAGAGGGACCAAAGGCTACAAAGAAGGGAAGTTTGGAACTCCAGAGGATTTGCTCATCAAAATCAGGTGTTGTGGATATTCTATCTTTAATTGTTAGAGTAATACATGCTTAGAGGGTCCTCTTCTATCCCTGTTCTTTCTTCTGCTCAGGAAGAGTTGTGCCCAAGCTCATGGATCCAGGCCATGGCAGGATGCAGGGTCACACTCCCTCCCTAGATCAAGGAATCCAGTCCAAATGAGCACTCAGACTTCTCCTTTTCTGTAGAGACCTCGGGGCAGCCTGGAATTGTACCAAGACCCGAAGGAATATTCTGGGTCTTTCAGCTTAGATGCAGCCTTACAATGAATGAAGTGTCTAGTTTGCATTGCATGAGTAAAAAAGTGGTGAGTAGTGCATTGACAGTGAAAAATTAATTTAATCCTCCTACAGAGGGTTAAATTAATGGATTGGATTGAAGGTATAATGACCTTTGGGGTCTCATCTTTGTTGCCTGTGATCACACAGAGAAGTAAATTAATGAAAATGAAGGGTTAGCATTTTTCAGACAGGAGGAAAATACCAGGAGGGTGATAGAAACTGGACATGAGGCAGCACTAGTAAAGGAAAACTGCAAAGGAAGTCATGGAAGAGTCTGGTGGTGTATACAGAGAGACAGGGCTGAGGGAAGGGTGTTGGTGGAGGAGATACAATAATGAGGGGAAGCTGTTTGATCGCTCGTAGCTCCTGGGTCAGTAGCAGCTGCACCTGCATCACCCCTGGGCTCCCTGTGTGCTGGCCAAGGCAGTGGTTGAGAGTGTCTGCTGCTGGGCTGCCCTTCTCCTGTATATCACTGCATAAATCAAACATGTGGGCTCCAGAGAGACCTTACTAGTGCTAAACAACCTTGATTCAATTATGCTACAAGATGCACACAAGATGGTATCTTTGTGCTGTGAAGGGCTGTCAGGAAGTATGGCACTGGGGAAGGGGGCGGAGAGCATGGAAACTCAATTATTCTCTCATTTCCACAGTTGGTGCATTGGAGTAGATAAAGGGGTGGTGGCTGAAGAGTTTGTATAACCTAATGCCAGGGATAATTTGAATGGTTTGTGTTTTGAAGGTTCCTCATTCTCGTCTGCTCCACAAACTCTATGTCTGTATAGACAAAAATAAATTAAGGCCTGATTTTCAGATCTGGAGTTGGAAAGTCAGTACTTGACTGTGTGGCCATAGCTACTTAGTTGTGCCTCTGCAGCTTCTGCTGGCTTAAAACTTACTTTTCTTTCCTGACATTACACAATGTCAAAAACCTCAGCAGCAAGGCTTTTGCAAAGAGCGGGGGTGCGAAGTGCACTGCCTGGGCCAAATTCCACACCAGATAATTCCATTGAGGCGCTGGTTTCAATTGGGCATGGTTATCTGCACTTCCTGCCTCCTCCGGCAGCGCCGTGCTACTGAGCAGCTGCTGATTTCCTCCGTCCCGGCCCTGGCTGGTGTCACAGTGGGGCTGCATCGTCCCCTCCCTGCTCTTTGCTTCGCTCACAGGAGTTACATGGAAAAGAAGCAAATTGTGGAAAGTTCTCTGAATTCCTCAGTTGAAATTCACATTTTCTAGTGTGATTATTTTTCTCTGCTATGGAGAAAAGTCGTATTTTAAAAACTTTCTTGTTGCTTCTGCAGATCTGTCATCCATTTCCATGGATACATGAGTGGTCTAAGGCAGCCAGAAGCTGTCACTTCCAGCCACACACTGGCTGCCCAGTGAGCAGTGAAAAGCTGCTAAAGTCATTAGGATTTTGCACCTGAAAATAAAACAAAAGTTTGAACTTTTCTGGTACTTTTCAATCAGGAATTCCCAAGTCTGGTAAGGGAGCTGCTACTATAAAATAATTAATTAGATGTCATAACATCTTGGTGAGTGTGTTAGGAGGACATGGAGGCTGGGGAGTGCTGCAGTGACCTGTCAAAGGCCATCCCAGGAGCTCCTGGCATGGGCGGGAAGACCCATCTGTTCTGACACCCTGAGCTCATCCCTGAATGTATTAGGTTTAGATCACCTGCAAATCAGGTTATGGAAATATACCCATCCTCATTTTCTTAATGACAAAATATCTTTATCTTTTTTTTTCTCCTGATAATCCAAGACATCTTTGATTTCTGCATCAGCTAGAGTCATCTGATAATAGAAGGGCTGCATTCCTGCAGGACATGGCATATGCTAACTGTTCGTTGAATGGTTTTTCCTGTCCATCATGTTGAATTCCTCAGTCAAGTTCTTGCTAGCTCTTCTCTAAGGATAAGGCTTCTGCCACTATGACAGGAAGATTATTCCACAAAGATGTGAGATCATGTGCCATTATTATCTCTGATCATTGAGTAGTTTTTTCTGGACGTTTCCAACATAAAGTGTATCTTAGCTGTATTTCAGGAAATGAAACTAAAGAGAAAATTAGAGAAAGGAATATTTTTTTAAAATATATATACAATGTCATTACAACATGCTCTGGTTTTCCACTTTTGATTTTTCAGTATACTCACCCTATTTCTCAGCTTTTAATTTCTGCTCTGAGAGGTGACACACATTAAGTGATGACTTTTTCATTCTTGCATATAATCCACTGGAAAAAACATGGATCTTTGCATGTTAAACAATTATTTGAAGCAATTAAGGTAGGTGGAACTGGGCCCATCACAATTAACCCTCTGTGAATCCTCATTTTCTCTTCCTAAAAGACCCCACACGTGAGCGTCTGTGTGTGTTTATGAGAAGATTTAGAGAGTTTTGATAGTAGGCACTGCTCAAGTAATTCTCAACTCAGCTAACTTGCCATCATACTTCCCAATTTACGAGCAATACACCTGGAGTTCTTCACTCTCTCTCATAGTTATTATTAATCAAAGTCATTTCCTACAAACACTGATGGGGTTCTGCAAGTAACTTTTACACACACCCGGATTGCAGGGTCAGGTCCAGAAAATAATGGTGGCATCACCCAAATATCCCCAATCCTCCTACATTATTTTCTTTTAGCCATTCAGATGGATAGTCAATAAAATTGGTCCCAACACAGACGATAATAGTACCTACAATTAACGTCTTTCTGCTCTCAGAGGAAGCTCTTTATTATGACCCTTAACAAAGACTTCATCCACAGCCCTGTGATTATGTATTTCCCTAACAGTATTTTATGAGGGAGCCTACAAAAAACTTTTCAAAATTCAAGTAAATTAATATTTTGTGGATCACCTTTATCTACTGGTCTACTAACTTTTTCCAAAATTTTTTCCACATTATTAATTGTCTTAGGGAAGACATTAAAAAAAAAATTCAGATGTATTTTGACAGCTACTGCAGTCGGTAGCTGAGCTGTGCTTGGATTAGCCCTGTTCTTCTGTCTATACTCAAGAACGCTATTTCTTTTCTGGCATCCCTCTCTTCAGGTCAACCACTAGTTCAAGGTGGAAATGATAAGTCTGCAGCATCTCGAGTGTGCTGGTGTTAGCTCTTGGGAAGTCAAGAGGAAGGAAATAACAGTCCATAAAGTTTTGATTGCTTGGAAAAAATGTTTGCTGAAAGTATGAGCAAGGCCAGCTGCAAAGAGTTCAAGCATGAGTAGAAGTAGTGCTGCATTGTCTGCTCACTCACTCTGGCAATGAGTTGACAGCATTTCATATTGGACATTGAGTAAAGGAAGGCTGTTTTTCTCAGGCCTATTGGGGTCTGTCTTACAGCATCAACTTTTTAGTTAGTGGAGGTTTCACTTTAAAGATGGATAGAACAGTATGAACCAGGATGGTGTGGCAGAGAATGTTTTGGCAAAAATAGTGGCACTGAAGAAGTAAAATAAATGTGCCATGCTCTATTCCTCCCCCAATTTTAAAATATCAGCATTTTGCAAGCAATGGTCCATATGCTCCCAGGGCTTGCAAGCCAAAAAGTATAGTAACTTACTACAAAACCGCTCTCCAAATCCTACACACAAGCCAAAACCTCCTACTTGGTATTCTGCCGTCATGCCAACTTGCAGAGCAGAGATTGGGCCTGAGCAAGGAGATCTGCAAAAGAATCTCAGGTTATGCACATCCACACAAGAAGGGAGATGGAGACCGTGGCTGACTGGGGCTGGAGTAAGGACACTTAACCTGAAAATGCACCCTAGAGAGAAAGCAAGATAAATTGCCACTGATGGTGAGCACAGGTTTCCAGGTCAGAATGCCCCCTCTCCAGAGAGGAAAGGCACCAAAATCTACCGGGGTTGTTTCTGCTGGGCTTGCTATGAAAGGAAATAAGAATTTGGACCTGAAACCCCAGCCTCATCCAGTCCATGCACTGGGAGGAGCACGGCTCTTCAGCGTGACAGGGTGGCTGCAGGGGCCCTAGGCCAGTAGGATGGGAACCACACTGCATGCCCTGGTGCTCAGAATAACTCACTGATGCTGAAACCAGGTTCCTGAAGACTAGTAGTGCTGCCCAGGGGTAGACAAGTGCTCTTCACCTGTACCTCAAGGACTGTCAGTCTGTCTGAAGCGGTGAAGGAGAGGTCTTTGGCCAATAATTTTCTGGGTGGCAGAGCAAGGCAAAAGTTATTCCCATCAACGTCAATTTATTTTCAGGAGAAATGTACATTGTACTGTGGCAAGATTAATAATCTCAGTGTGTGCAAGTACTGGAGAATGCCACCCACATTCGATGGACTTGTCGGTATTGTCTGAAACCTCACAGCGCTGTTCATTTGCATGTTCCCTGGCCCCTTGGTACAAGGCTCCCCCATATTTTGCATACTCTGTTCCTCCATGAACACCTGGAGAGTACTTTGTATTTCTCTAGGATGATCCCTGCACTATTTAATCCATTGGCTAGCTCAGACCACTTCCCTCTTCTGGCTAATACGTTATATGCTCTTTGGTAGAGATTTAAAGCAGTACAGATACTCACTTTTTCTGAACATTTTTGTGGACCCCGTACAACAAAAAAGAGCTAAGAAATGCCAGTTTGAGCACCTGTACTGGCCACGACAGGCCGAGCGAACTGGGGCAGTGAAATCACAGGACAGGGTGTGTGGAGCAGAGCATATGCTCTCTCTCTCCACCAGGAGCAAGCCAACTGCTGCGGGGAGGACAGGGCTGGGAATGGCCTCCGGACCCAACACTCGCTCGATTTGCACGCCTGCACGGCTGCTGGTGCGCCCAGCTGCTCCTTCCCCCGCTGCGCCACACACACACACACGCAGGGATGCCCGTGCCCAGGCACACAGGGCCAGAGCAAAGGGAAAGGGCCTGCTCTGGGAACAGCCTGTTCTCGGCCCCCACAGTGGTAAAAGAGCACTGTAGGTAAAGCTGAGACGTGGCAGGCTGGTGAGAAGTTTCTGAGAAGTATCTTACCGCAGGGTGCACTTTTCTGTGTAGAGTAGGTGGTAATTGCTACCTCTGATATTGTCCATTTGAGGCTGGTGGAAGAATTCCCAAAGGCAGTTGCTGGGAGAAGTGATGAAGTAGGAGTCACATTTAACCTTCTGCTGAATGCTGTATTGCACCCTGAATGTGACATTTTCAACACCAGGGCAGTCACTTCTCCCCTCCAAGGAAACAGCCAGTGTTGTGCTGTTATGAGAGGACAAATGTCAGTGGCTATGATTTTATGAGGTTGAGATAAAATATATATGCTCTTGTTATCAAATCCGAGAGTTAAAGAAAAAATGTGCTATTTTAAGCATGCCATTTTGGCAATAATAACAATAATAATTTTCTCCATAATGCCCTTTTTTTTTTTTTAATGCTGGTATAAAACAAACTTCTAAGAGACTATGTCTGGAATTTTCTTATCCTAAAATTTATGTCCATTTGTTTTCTGCAGCAAGCAATCAAAAGTCTCATGCAACAGTGCATGAAACAGGATTGCTCTTTTTATTTCTTGGGAGAGAGCCATCATTACATTGGGCCAGAGCTATGAGTCAGGGCTGCTGTTTCCTATCCTAAAGTGAGGAATCTCTCTCAGGAAGTCCTGTGTTGTGCTGGAGATCAGAGCAGGTGATAATGGTCTCATCTGGCTTTGAAATTTACGAGCAGGAGATATGTCATGTAATGGAGTCATTATTTTGTTTTAGTCCATTCTTCAAGTTGCAGCACTTGGAGATGTAAGAGCCGTGTGGTGACCAGATGGAAGGAGCAGGGAACAGGCAAGAGCAGTAGGATGATTTCCCTGTTACTAGTAAGACAATCCTGAAAAAAAGCAAAAAAAAACCACTGGGAAACTCTGTCAGTGGTTTTATCCATAGAGATGACTATAGAAAGAAGTGTAGGTTATGAGAATGTAGGCCCTAAACTGAGAGGAGATGGAAAGAGGAGGGAAAGGTCAGAGAATATGGGCTTAAAACTCAAGAAAATATGAGCAATTGCATCCCTTAAAATCTGAACCAACTCCATTTGTTGACAGCAGCTGGGGCCTCTGAATTCTGAAATGAAAATGGAAAAACACTCAAGGAACATGAACTTAAAAATAGGGCTAAGAAGATTGAAATGGATGACATTTATGTGAGCTTTAGAAATACTCCAAATTGTTTAAAAAAATTCCTCCTTCAATTTTTCCTGTAATCTCTCACATACTTCATTCAGATCTCTGAAACTCAAAATTCCCAGTGCATCTAGGTTCAAATTTTTATTTATTTGCCAAGGTTTTGGGTTTTTTTTGTCTTTAATTCCAGTCCTGTTCAGTAAGATATGGGTTCTATTTTGAACTGGGCAAAGTAATATCAACTCTTAAGCTTCAAGTCTGTCTTCTTTGTGGCCATGAGACGAAAATGCATTTTAAAACCATTAGAAAACTGTACATGCTTCAAACGAATATGTTTGTTTCATAATGGACCAAAAATGACTTATGAGACAATGTTAAATTTTTGAAACTTTTCAAGGTAATCTGTACAAAACCTTTGCTTTATTTTATGAGGAAATGCTGAACATTCTTTAATAGTTTAATGTAGCAAAACTAAGATGGAAAGGAGTTTTCACAAAGAAATTTGGGAGGTAAACTTCAGAGACAAAAATAATAATGGGATCAAGTGGGTGCAAGCTGATTATTAATACATTCAGACTGGAATTTTAGAGAGACATTTCCATCCATCCATCCATCCAAGAAGTGATATTCTGGTGCTGGGAACAGAGAAACGAATTGTTTTAGGCTGCAGTTGGGTACATTTATGAAAACGATTGTATCACAGAATTCTTAGGGACAGAAAATGAGGCTTGTGATGTGGATCAGTTGGTATCTGATGTTTAGGTGTCAGCAGCTGAGTTTGAAAAGAGACTTGGTTGTTTATTTGCTCCATTGCTTTATTCTATTAATCACATGCTTCAGGACTTTTGTTTGCAGCCTGCGGAGGTCAGGAAGGGTCATTTTTACTTTTCGTTTGTGCATTGCTAGACTTCTAGGCTGGTCTCTTTTTCACCTCTGAACCATGAAAGAGCAGCAGGTAGGCTAGAGACCCTAATCTCTGCATGTGTCCCACTCACAAGCTCAAGTTTAAAATGATCAGCAGATTTGAGGTAAGCAAGAAATTTTTCTGTTGATCAGATTGTCAGGAACTGCTGCAGAAGAGGGGATTGTCTTTGCCTGTCTTCATTTCTTAGGATTTGCAACAGATTTCACCTAACATTTCCTTTCTATTACAAGGATTTGGGCTATTGACAATGCATTGCATCTTGCCTTTTTGTTTCCTGAGGCTCATTAAATTTGCAGCTGCCTTATGATGAAGTGTAAAGTTTGTTACAGACTCCCGGGGCCAGTGGTGTGTGGGGACACATTGGGCAGGTTGCCTGTGGACTCTCCAGGCTAATCATCTGTGAAAGTCTGCACTTGCTGGCCCAACTGACCCCTTCCATCCTTATTTCCTACATTCCTTACTCTTTTTTTTTTTTTTTTTTTTTAAAAGCTTCCAAATATCAATTTTAATTCAATCTGAAATGTTTTGTCTTTCATGCTGTGTCAAACTGGCCAATGACTAAGACATCACTCTAAAAACACCCTGGTCACATGGGAGTGCCTCATGCCCTGGGTTCCTCCATGACCTCAAGTTGGATGTAGGGGCCTGTGGGCAGCGTGCACCAGTCAGTCCTTCTGGAGCCTGAAGTCAGAAAACAGGCTGGAAAACAGGCTAGAGCACTGCCTCTATACTGCCTCACACTGGGCTGGGCCCTCCCCTGGGCAAGGTGTCTGGGCTTTCCAAAATTTGGCTGCTATGGATTGGAAAAGTACTGACTTAAACTGGACCAGGGAGGAAGGGAAGCAGCTGTATTTCAGGGGAGCACTTCTGAGGGTGGTGTAGGTCTGGCACTGCTTCTGGCTTAGGGTTCAAGTGGGAATCACTATTGGCCTTAAAACAATGCTTGGTGGAGGACTCACAGCTCCTGACCACCTAAGGAGACAGAGCTTTAAGAGGGGACAAAATGGGGATTTAGGAAACGGGCAGGCAGGAGTGGGGGCAGCTCTTCTGACACAACTCTCACGTGCAGAGCCACGCGCTGCACCAGGCGGCTCTGACACGAGAAAGTACCACAGAGCTGCTGGAGACGTCTTGCTGATGAATTATTTTGAAGCCACCATTGGGCAGCAGCTTAGCAATTAATCAAGGAGAAAGATGAATTGAAACTACAGTGAGCTGCAAGATCACGTTTCTCTGCTTTCTAACTTGCACATGCTAAAGACATAAAATGGTTGTGATGGCTTCTTCCTTCCTTTCCAGACTAAAGATAGCAAAAAAACTTCCCCCCTTGCATGAAACAGACAGGTAAGCTGCAAGAATTCCTGTGGTGCACTGTTTTAATACCTGCTGCTTCATTATACTTCTATGGCTGGCAGCAGGTAACAGTGTTCATGCTAAAAATATTTAGACACATGGGTTTCCCTTGTATTCAGAGTTGTTTTCATCCACCAGACTCATAAAATAGTGAAGCTACATGGTAATGCCATATGTATAATAAAACCACATTTTTTTGAAGACGACATAAATGCATACTACTAAAATACAGATATTTTGCTAAGGAAATTAAAAATGAAAGATAGGTTTAAAACATTGTTAAAGACTATAATGGGAATGGCAAGTGGCATAATGGGAATAATGCCCTGGGATTATCCTTGGGCAATAGGGAATAACCAGAATGAGATAGTATTAAGGACAATAAGTCCAATCCTGCAGAGCACAAGCAATCCTGAGAAGTGCTGAGCCTGCTCAGCTCGTGGTGAATTTCAGCAGGAGCTGAGGGCATTGAACACCTCTGCAGGATGAGGCCCCGGTCAGCCTTCCAACCTAAGGCTGTCATTTTTAGCTTGGATTTTTATGAGATGCCAATTTGATTTTTATGAGATGCCAACTTGGATGTCTTAGTGGGACCCTGGCACACTGAGAACCACTCCGAGCAGCAGCCAAAATTTTCCAAATGGGCCTGATCCACCTGCCACTTACATTGAAGGACAGACCCCCATTGTCCTCTGTGGGCTTTGTTTCTGGCCCTGTTATCAGGAGGCACCCTAAGAGTGTTGAAAATTGGCTGAGGGAGGTATGGAAGCAGCACATCTCATAAATGCCATGCTGCTGGCACTCTGGTTAGGTGGAGCCAGCTTAACTCCATTTTCAATTGTGAGATGGCCAAGTTGTGCAAGCGCCTCTGCCCATTTCATTCCTTAGCACAATAAACCCCTATTTTACATGCCTCAGATAGCCAAGGTTACAGAGCTGTAAGGACGGGGAGAGCCATGTATCTTGATTTCAAGCAGTTTCCTTGGATGGAAAAACAACATATTTTGTTCCCTGAGCAGAAAAATCCTGGAAAAGCTATCTTCCCATTTCCCAGGGTCCAAGCAGGATTGTTTTAATAACCTAATTAACAAGGTCTATGTGAAATACGAGTGACTATGGCTTCAATCCTGCAATTTTAACACGACCGTCCATGACTGAGGAGTGAAGAGGGGTGTGTGAAGTGTTTGCAGGGATTGGGGCTGTGTCCCTGTCCCACTGAAATCATCTCATGGTTACCAAGTGTTGCTACGTTTCCCCAGTGCTAGACCCAGTGTGCACTTCCACAGGGCAGGTGGAAGCTGTGAAATTTAGCCACTTTGGGAGCTCATGGATTACTGTAGCCTGGCCCCAAAACCTCACTGTATCTACTTGAATTTCCATGCCTGTTTGGAGCTCTGTATTAGCTGCCACATCAATATCATGCATTCGGAATGAGGGGGGTAAGATGTACCCTGCTCAAGGGGCCAAAAATCTCAAAGGGCATGGAAGCAGCTCCTACAACAGTGTGCCTACACTGCATGAGAAAATAGTCTGGGCTTCTGGGAAGGTGGCATGGCTCATCTCCTCCTGCTGTCAACCTTCCCTGGCCCCAGCACGGGCAGCTGTGCACAGAGGCCTAACCATGGGTGCTCCTTGGGAAATCTGGAAGAGGATGCATCCTCACAGGTGACACTCACTTGGCTTCAGCTTGCCTTGAAGCACAGCCTTGCACACCCATGCTGCACCTCTGGCCCAGACCATCTCCTGCCTGCCTGGACATTGGCTTAGGAGCTCTCCAACAGGGTGGGACTGAGGCCAGCCTCAACAGAAGACTTTCAGGAGAGTCCGCTGTCACGAGACATTTATTTCTCTCAGGCTGCCCTTCCCTGGCTGCAGACTGGGGAGAGCATCAGCTCTTCTGGGAGCAGCATCTTCAATGTCCATGCACACCTTCAACAGGAACACCTTCCACAGCTGCTCCTAGAATGCTGCCACCTTGTTCCTTTAAAAGGCACCTGAAGGCACCTCTCAGTTCTTGTGGACCTTCAGCACTCTGAAACTACCCATAAATACCCTTGTTAAAACATGCATTTCGGCATAATGACAATGAGCCTAACTGCTAAGTCCAGCCTTGCAGGGAGGATGGCACTTATTTCCTTAAATGTATAATATAGAGCATCCACATTCATATTTTTAGTAGCATATAGCAGTGGTCCAGCCTTTAGTGTACTGTATGTACTTTTAATAATCTCCATAAAAGCCTGATTTTCAATCCCTAGGCTCAAGCTGACAGTGTAAATAAAATCACCCAAATCCACAGGGTAAGAGAAATGAAAATGACAAGGATTAAAATTTTGTCAAACCTCTTTCTTTTTAAAATTCTGCTTCCCTTCCAATTGGATCACGACCCTCTGTGTGCACAGCTTAAGACCAGACGGTATGCTTTCACTTTTATTCCGCTCTGCAGCAGGCTTACAGTATTTAGTGAAAGTCTGTAAAGAATGTGTGCTGTGTAGAGAGTTAATACCATAATCCCCTATCGTTAGGGTCAAATGCTGAATAGAGCAGAAGAATTAGAAAATATGTTACATACAATGGCAGAAAAAATGCATCAGCATGCTGTTCTGTTAACACACACATTCATTACCAACAAGTAAATGACAATGAGGTAATAGAGTATATTAAGAGATGTGTACTTCAAGTCTAGTGCTTGTGTTGTTATGAGAACCTAAGACTCTGAGTGAGAATCTCGTTCTGTGGGTACACACACATCACAGGGTTCTTCTTGCCTTGTTACTGTGTCTTTCTAGGAAGCACTTTGATGCAAAAAATCAGCTTTTAAAATTATTTGGCAGGAATAAACTTTGAATACTCCTTTTTTTTTTAATTTCCTGTGAAGTGTGATATCTCTATTTTGCTATCCAAGTGTGACAGTACATCTGTCTCTAGGGAATTCCCAAGCATAAATTGTGGTAATTTTAGCTAAGGAAGTATTCAGAAAACAATCCTCATGCTTGCCTTTTCAAGAGATCCTTAGGGGGCTAGCTACTTACATCATGTAGAATTGGCATGGGTGTTCCATTCCCTTGGGTTTTCAGGAAAAATGAGCCAGTATGTGCTGGAGGAGTGACAATTTGCTAGAAAGAGGAGAAAGAAAATACATTTTGTATGTTGCGTTGCCTGAAACCAGTTGCAAAATACAAGAATCACCCGATCTGAAAATCTTATCACTATGAGTTAGCATATTGTGCCTTCCTCTAAGGAAGAGTCTGAGCTTCACAAGAAGTGGGGGGGGGTGACCTTATGGAATAGGAAGAGATAGAGAAGTTATTTGGCTGCCTGCACTGACACTAAGTAGTGTCTGATTCGCTAATTATTCCTGCTGATTTAGCCTGGTTATTAAGGGAGAGAGACAGTGCTGAGCTGGAGACAGGATGAAGGTACTTAACAAGCATCTTGCAATAGCTGGTTAATGACAAACTGTGGAAAGCATGGCAGGAACATGTAACCTCAAGACTTTGTCCAGCACAGGCTGTGTTATCTTATCTCGTGAGCGATCAGGTGTAAACAGTCCCGGGTGGGTGGCACTTCACCCAACGGGCCGTGGATGTTCTTCTGGAGACACATCTGCTGGCTGTGAACTGTCACCTGCACAGTGCTTCCAACTTTGCATTATTTTCCTACAGCACTGGTTGGGAGAGGTCAGGAAATTATTTTTATCTGAAGACAGAAAAAAACCCCTTAAATTTCTTGGAAGCTTAGGTTTGGGGTTTTTTTAACTAATTCAGGAAATCCTTGGTTAAAAGTCCTCATTTCCCACAAAAGCTCTTTTTTTTTGTTAAAAAAAAAACCCCTTCCTCAAAAATTAGTTTACTGATAATCAAAGTTAAAGAGATTTCAATTTAAAATTTTTTTCAGTTCCTGAAGACAGACTTATTAGAGCTGTTGTTTCTCAGAATTTGTGCATCACAATCAGGTCCTTTTAGTTTTGAAATATTTTTTCAATTTTGACTGAGCATTTTTGATTTCAAGCAGTTGTCCTGGCCCTCTAGTAGACACCAAGTGTCAGGCAACATCAGCAGGGCAGGATCTGGAGGTGCTGGTGTCTCACTCCTGAGTTGTGGTGTGCTGTAGTCTCATCATTAGAGGTGAAAATTGCTGAAGGCTTCCTTTTTTCTTAATCCTTACAAAATTTATTTCACCTACTTTACCACATTTTGACAGTTCTTCCTTCAATGTTGCACTACTGCAGTAAATAAATTTAGAAAAATTAATTTAAAAGGAGCCTTCCCACTGAAACAGAATAATCCTCCCCCATCTGAGTGGTTTTCATATGCATCCATTTGTGTCAAAGACATTTTTCATCTGGGTAAAATTAATCTTTGTGATTTAATTTTCACAGTTTCAGGTATACATTCCCTTCTAGCCCTGGGCAGTAAATGTAGAAGCTACAGGTAAATTCTGGGTATTCACTTTTTTTAGCCACATTTGCTACAGCATGTTGGATACAAAAGCCAGGCTGTGCCAGGCTGCTGCCCAAGGAATTCCTTGTGAGAAGCCTCACAGAGTCTGAGCTGAATATATCTGTTTGCCACTCACAGTAGTAGGAAGACTGAATTTTTTTCTAAGGGGAGAACTTCTCACGTGGAAACTGCAGAGTTGATGAGTGGATATTATTTAAATCAATAGATTATGTGTATTTGTCTTGACTCAATTTAGTATCTGAGTCAGCAGGCTGAAATAATTAGAAATTATGACTAGAAAGGGAAATGGAGTGTGATAAATTAAATCAAAGAAACAAAACCTGTTATTTCTTTGGTGGCAGAAGAAGACACAGAAGTAGAAGATAAATTCTTTGATATGGAGTTCCTTCTCTAAGACAAAATAAAAATAAGCAAGACAATTCAGGTGACTGAAGGGTTATTCAAGCTGGTGCTTGTCTTTCAACAAGTGGTTCAGGTCAAGAAAAGAAGCATTAAACCTAGAGCAAGAATCTAATAATAATCAGTGCTATGGTGAACTTTAGGGCTAAAACCCCACCAAAAAAGCCCCTTACAAAGTGGCTGACATCACTGCTAGCCTGGTGCATGAGAGGAAGGGCAGGCTGGGCCAGCCAGGCAGTGAGAGGCAGCTGTGGGCTGGTACCCAGTCCTTGCTTTCCACAGAGTTCTCTTGGTCATGTCCAGGCAATAAAACGCTGCACCGGTGGGTTCCTCGTATCCCGTGAAAGGACAATTAATGTCCATTCACTAGAAATGCCTGGATTGAGGCTAATTGTCTTAGAGATGTTTTTTTTCTTCAGATCTAATTTTGGGTTCAGCTGAGTGGAATCAAGCCAGAGGTTTGACTGTTGAGTGCTCAAGTCTGTGCACAGCAGATGCAGATATTTTTCAGACAAATTAGTGAAGAGACCTCCGTTATGCACACAAACTGCTCTGTAATGATATTATTGATAACATTTGGACATTTCAGTGCTCATGATATGACTATACAGGGTTAAATCAACAGTCCTGTTGGGAAAACAGAAAGGAACAGTGTCATTTGCTTAGTTGAGCAGGTTGTGTGCACGTGCTTTGGTCACCATCAGTTTGCATCTTCTCTTGTGGCCCCACACAATCTTTCCTGTGGTTCAAAGGGAGATTGACTCAAGTGAATCACCCAGGAAATGTTCTCCTCTTGCACAGACATGCAGTTCCCTTTACGCTCAGCAGCACACAAGTACCAGGAACAAAATTTCTCCCCACAGCTTCCTTGTATAACCAGTTCATGACCTATAACCCTGTTTGGGATGAAAATTATTTGATTTGAAGGGAAATGAACTCCTTCTGGCAGTATCCATGCCCTGTCTAGATCAATGGTAACCATGTGTCTTTGAGTGCCTTAGGAAAGCATTTAAGGCTGTCTGGTATGTTTTGAAAAAAATGATGTCTACCTTATTTCTTAATATTGGCCTCTAAGTGTAGAAAACTAAAAGTGACCAGTTTGGGGTTAACCCTGATGGAGTTTACTCTTCTAAAGAAGTGAGGTGAGAGTATGTTTGGCAGATGGTCTTTTGAAGAAGTTATATTTACTTCTTGCAGTATTTACGTAGCCTCTACAAGCACAATATCTCTTCCAAAATATGTCAGTGTCTTTACTTTTCATTTTTTTTCTTTAGCCTGTAAGAAAAGTAGCTTGATTAGCATGTTTTTGTTTGTGCTCGTGTTTGTGCTTAGATGTGGTTGTACCTGGCAACTGTGTGTGAAGGAATTAATGAGGCAAAGTTAAGTCAGAGAGATGAGTTTTGCAATTAACACTGAATGTGGTGAGATCTATAGTTATTCTCATCTCTTGTGAAAATGAATTAACTTGCCGTAGGAAAGTTGTGTCTCCTGCCTTCATGGGTTCCTCTACGTTGGTTGGCCTTTCTTGGTTTTGATAGCACATACCAGCTGCAGGGTGTAACGTGATGCAAAATCCATCCATGAACAGAGCGTCAGGAAGGCTGGATGATCAGCTGCTTGTGCCACTGCTCCTTTCTAGAAAAAAATGCTGCAGATGCCTCATTAACAGAGAGAAAAAGTATCATTTGTTTCAACAGAAGGATTCTGATTGATTTAGAAAATGCCCAGTAAAATATATAACAGAGTATGTCAGTGTCCTTTGCTCATTTGCAAAGAGCAACCATTCACAAATCAAACGCCAATATTACATTTCAGAGAAAATAAAAACTTATCCCTATCTTTGAAAAATGACATGAAGCTTGAATTCACCACATGTGCATACTCAAGCAGAACTCATTATTGTCACCAGGTAACTCATGTGAACATGGTACACACTGGTTCCCAGCTCCATGGTTTTCATTTCCTGAAGACTGCAAGTTCATTGTGTTAGAAAGTACAGTCTGAGTGCTTTGTTAAACCTGTCTTCTTACAAGCTTCTTCTCTGTCTTCCCTTTTGGATTTGGTGTTGGAAAATGCTGTGTAAAACTATCCTTCATGCTCAAAGGAAAACACCATAGTGCAGAACAAAGTATTTTTTAGAAAGTGCTGCTGAATTTATGGAAAAAAATTCTTCAGAGGAGCTGAAGAAACTGACAACAGCTCTAATCTATTCAGTAAATAGTCAAAACATGTATTTCCTGGAATTTATGAGAAGTCAAGAGCAGTTTCAACTTTTCAATAAATTTCTGGCCTCTCTTTTCAAAGCAGAAGAGTTATTAAAGAATGTAAAACAAACACCAGTATCAGAAAGCACGAGTCTAATGCAGAGAAACACTTTTCAGTAAACCAAGTATGTTAAAACTTCGTGTTTTTTCTTATCCATTTGTACATCAAAACAAAAAAGTGCATCAAAAATATGTCTTATTCACAATGCTACAACATCCCTGTGGTTTTAGGACCACAGAATCCCCAGGTTATAATTAATGGAGTACTGGCACCAATCTCAAGAAAATTTTTCAGATTATGAATAGTCCCACAGGTTTTGGCTGACTCAGTATGTTCCTTTATGGTGGCCTAAGGTTTCTATAAACACCCTGATTGTCGTCTGTCAAAATGGAAATACAGGTCATAGGCAGCCACAGACAATAAAGGAAGGGAAAGCATAAATAACTGGGCCCTGATCCCACATGGTGTCTAACCGTCCTGATTTTCTAGATGCTTCTATCACAAGGAGGATTATGGAGTATCAACACAGTTCTGCAATTTAACCCATCTGTAATCTGCATCTCTATGGAGTTGACTTTGGACTATTTCAGGACAGAAGCCCCACTGGGACACCTGGGAGTAATGTTTGCTTCAAAGATGTTTGCACACTTAGTATCCAGACTTTTGCTTCTTGCATTAGGTCCAGCACTGTCCAAAGTTGTTTTACATCACCTTGGCTGGTTCCAAAGGAAACCTTCCAATAAAAGGATCATTGCAACATTACCTGTTGAAATACACCCAGGTAAGTCAGCATGGCTCAACTTAGGCAAACGGAACCAAATAAACTTATATCCACCTTGCACAATTCACCTTGGTTTTGCTTCCTGCCTGCAGCACAGGATGCTCACAGAGCACCAGAGTATTCTTCAGGTACTGCACGCGGCATGCATTGGGACTGTCATTATATCTTAACAATTTAGGAGATGAAGGGGAGAAACATTAACACTTTGCATTTATTTACTTTTACAGCATGCCATAAAGATTAAAAATACATTGTACACAAGTGTAGTATTTAATGTAGCACTTTAATTACATTCAAGTGTGTTACTAAATAGTCTTGAGAAAACCTTAATGACCAGCTGTTCTACCCTCTTCCCATATGTCAGAAATGGTTTCAGAAATCACATTCTGGGACAGTAAGGTTATATAATTAGACAGCGTATAGTTAACACTTCTAGATTTTCCTCTTAAACTGCGGGCCCTTTTCACTAACATATTGTGGTTTGGTGCCAGTTTGGCACAACAGAATTATGCAGTGTGCCAAACTGCAACTGAGATGTACAAACTCTCAGAGACATGTTATGATTGCACCATTATCTTTTTATATCTTTTCCATCATTAGGACTGGATGCTTTTTATGTTATGTAAGATTCAGCTTTTTATGGCCAACAAATAAACTTGGTAAATAGGACTATAAATTTTTAATACTTCTACCATAATGCCATTTGTCTAATCAGAATTAGATGGTTACTGTAACCTCACATTAATTTTCACCAAAAAAGGCACCTTTCCAAGAACAGCAGCTACGGACAAAAATGTCAAAGGAGGTACCTTTTGGCCCAGTTCAGGAATGCACTTAAGCACGTGCTTAGCATTAAGCACATGAATGCTTGTGCAGAGGCATGCGCTGAAGCTGGATCACAAAATGGTTTATGCCAAACAAATAAAACAAACCCTTTCTGGAAGTTAACAAGGATACGGGCAGCTCAGTCTTTTGAACAATTATCATCCCTCTTCCCGTTAGCATGTGAAAATGACGGTGTTTTTCTGGGACGTTTATTATATTGCAGGACAAAACACACCCAGGGTTTGCAAGGTGGGGGGGAGGCAGTGGGAGCACATTAAGCGCAAGCCGCCAGCCGAGCTGTCACCGCACAGCGCGCGCAACATCCATCCTGCCCGGGCTCGGGGGGGCCCTGGGAGGCAGCAGCTTCACCATCCTCACAAGAGGGCTTTATGGCTGGGGCTTTTTTATTTTTTTTTTTTAATTTATTACTATTTTTTTTCCCCCCTGAGCTTCAATTTCCAACGACTTATTTAGATGTAAGCAATGACAGCTGTAATCATGTTTTAAATCTTGCTTTGTATCCTTAGTTATAATGTTGTTCAATTAATATTCAGAATAATGGAAGTGATGTGCCCCTTTGAAAAAGACTTGAATGCAGGCCAAAGCTTTGGGAAACTGATTCTCAAGAGGATTAATCAGCATTTAAAACTTGCATTAATAAAAATCTGATCTTCTACTGTGTAGCATGCATAATACTTTTCATTTTTAAGCATTTTATTTTAATAGTGTGGTATCCTTTGTCCTGATTTTTAAAGGGATTTTAAAATCTAACTCCTTCAAATCAATCCTGCTTTGACCCCTGTGCATTCTTTTACTGAATATAAAAACATTAAAGAAATCCTTGGTTCACAAATACCTCTATTGCTAAGTATGAGCAAAGTACAGTGCACAAGCATGCTTGTAACAGAAATTATATGTAGCTTCCACAGGAATTTATGTTAGGCAAGGGCTCACATTTTCATGTAAATTATTGATGCAATAAAAACACAGATTTACACAGAATTATTTAAAAGTCTGAAGGTAAATTACACCCTGAGAAATCATGAAAAGCCCTGGCACTCCATAAAAAGTGCTCTCCGTTTTTTGCATGACTTTTGACTCTGTTATAAGGAATATTATTGTACCCTATGCCAACAAGATCGAGTCTGTATCTGAAAGACAGACTTAATCTATGTTTTGTGTTGTTCTCCTGATCTTATTAGTGGGTTAGAGAAACAAGAGGATTTTTGTATAAAGTTTCGCATATAAATTCAATTCTAGTAAACCAGCTAATTTACATGCTAAACAGCCAGCAGTTGGTAAGATAGTTTTGTTTCATGTCAACTGCAGAAGCTAAATGTATTTTATAAATACTAGAAAACATTATTTCTTCTGAAGAGGCATTTTAATAGCAAGTAGCTCACTCAGATCCTCTATGAAGCAGAGAAACACAGTTGAGAAATTCTTGTATTGTTACTCACGTTATTGAATGACAACAGTTTGCACTGAGTATGGACCATCTGCTTTTACTTTGTTTCATACCTAATGTGGTGCTTCAGTTCATCAAAAACATAATCAGTTTTCTAAAACAAGCCAGAGGTTCTTGAGGGGTATTTTTATAATTTTGTTGTCTTCTAGGAATGTTTTGTTCAAAAATGGTAACAATAAAAGATATTGTACCCAATGGAGTGTCAGAAATTGTAGTCTCTTAGGCACTGGGCAGGATGACAAGACTTTGCAATACTACAAAGTAAAATGAATCATAAAAAATATGTCATCTTTACCTCCAGTGGATAGTGCACCCAACATGAGAAGAGAGCTGTGAAAGGAGGGATTCACACAGATGTGCACGTGTTTGAACTCAGTGCTGATTTAGCTATTTTGGAGTAAGAGTAGGAAGACTCCCACTTAGGATGCCCCCTGTCTGGATTCCCAGACCTAAGCCTGACACAGTGGTACACAAGGATCCTGTCTCTTGGGTCGAGATAAGAGGAGCAAGTCCCCACTCTTCATGTACTCTGTGAGAATGACAGGTAGGAGTTACTTTGGTACCACCTTGGTACCCCTTCAAGCACCACCTGTCTGTTTCTGGCTTCAGAGGATGTCTCTGACACTACTGCTCACAGACTGAAGACTTTCCTATTAGTTAGATCCTGGCCATAAGAAGCCTATGACAAAATACACACTCAATGTTTCCAGCTGAGCAAGTACATTTGCTTGACTTGATAGACACCTAGATTCTAATCCAAAAATGCATATGAGCCTTTTACTTATTGGATAAATACCAGACATTGGTTGTCATTTGTAGCCTCCTCCATCCTTACCATCCCCGGAAAACCTCACTTCTGTCTGTCTTTGGTGCACTCTGAGGAGGGATATAAGTCCCTTTGAAATGGAATCTGCAACGTTCACATCCACAACTATAGCTGCAAAGCTAGCCAAAATTACTGTCTCTAATTTGGAAATAATTCAGACAGGGGCCCATCCTCTTACACTGAGGTGAAGTAACATGACTTGTGTCCATGATGAAATTTTTTACACACAGGATGGTTGTGTCTACCTGCGTACCAGGAGCAATGTCTGGAGTGAAGCTCTTTTGCTGCTCTCTGCCTAAGCAGTGCCTGGAAGCGAGCTAGCAGCATGTCCTAACTGTGAGACACCGCCACTCCCCGGCCAGGACAGCGGAGCCAGGGACAGCTTTTGGGTCTCTTGCCAACAGCCTCATACAGGGAGGAGAGAGGGAACATCCAAAATGATGGCGAGCAACTATAACAGCTTAGCCTGAGACTTCGAAGCGTGAAGAGGGCAAAACAGCAGCTACCCAGTGTGGGGGTTCATTGTAGAAATGATTGCACTCTCTAAACTCATCTGACACTTAGTGCCAAAGAACAAAGCCACAGTTAAGTGAGTGAGTAGGTCTGATGCGTCACCACAGGGAGCCTGGGTCCCGTTATTCTGTGCTGTTGGACCACAATCTTCCTTTTGCTATCTTCTAGGCTTTTCTTGTTCTCTCTTCTTAGGCTCCTAATTGCCATGAGGAACCAACATCCTTAGTGCAGTCAAGGCTATTATCACTCCCACCATGGCTCCAGCCCTATGTCCTTGCTCCCTGGGGCTCTAGGTACCCCTCACACTGCTCCTTCTCCCTGTTTCCATCGCCACTTCCAGGCTGCCTTGCTCTGGGCTGTGTGTAGTAGTGCCAGTGCTGGATTAGGCTGAATACAAGTACCACATTCTTTACTACGGAGTCAGCATTTCTTCCTCATTCCTTGCCTGGCTGCTGCCCAGCAGGTTATTTTGGGAGTTACGCTAGCTGGCCCGGAGCACTGCCATGCCAGGCAAAGCACTAACAGCCAAATGCTGCCCAGGATTGCTTGCCAGTGCCTGGGCCTGAAATGAAGTGCTGCTTTATTTGGGACACTGGCATAGTGTAACACCCCCGAGGAGCAGGGCGAGGTTGGTAAGCGACCAAAAGTACTGAAAAGGGCTACCTGGGGGAAGGGCAGGCATGGCTGGGCAGCAGCCCCTTGCAGTGCCTTCCCTGTGCACAGCAACGCTGCAAACCCATGGGCTGCGGGTGGGAGGAACAGGGATGTGAGAAGTTGTCTACATGTTTTCCTCCCTCTATTCCTGGTCACAGGTCTCTTTTCCAAGTCAGGACAGTGCCTCCGCTCCCAAGACGTGGTTCCCCACACTTCCCACTGACTCAAGGCCAGAAGCAGCAAAACTGCAGCAAAACTGCAGCAAAACTGCATGATTGTCCTGTGGATCTTGGTGAGTTGGGACTGGGAGACATTGGTTTAGTATCAAGGTCATGGCTCAGGTGTCTCTTCTCACCCTGTGCTTCCCTATCCCAAGAAAACAAGCTCTGAATGCCCATTGTGTGGAGACCGAGCAGTAGGTCAGGCAGAGAGTGTGTGGGGACAGGTGTTGGATGGTGAGGGGGTGCAGAAGAAGGGGCAGGAGGAGGGAAAGGAGATGGGATGGAAGAAGTAGGATTGAAAATTACATATGGTTGGAAAAGATAGGTTTGTCTGAGCTGTTCAAGCAAAGAGTTAAGAGTTAATTCTCCATCTGTTCTCTGAGCTGGCAAATAATACTGATATATATATACACATAAAATGGGGCCCCATGACCAGGTACAGAACCTGCAGCATCCCAGGTGTCCTTCCTATGATATACTCATTTTATTTGGAACCAGAAACAATTTTACTTTCTCTGGTACACCTGCTCTCCTTGTAAAATGTTGTGTTATGCTTCAGTGCCCCCTACACCTGTGGAGTCAGGTGGCCATCAATGATTTGTATTGTTTTTTCTCGGACACAACTTGGAACAGCTTATGTTCTGGAGGACAGTCCTTTGAACATGCCTTGTGCTGGGCCACTTTCAACATGTGTCATCAGGAGCACATGATACCATCACACCTCGGTCCCACTGTAGTGGGGCAGGTTTTGGAGGAGGCCTGGGTGCCCTTGCAGCAGCCAGTCAGCAGATGCAGTGGTATTGTGGTACCTGAGCTGCCCTATTTGAAGCCAAGTAAATCTGCAGGAGTCAGGGTAGGTATCCCCACAACTTGCACCTGGGTGTGCTCAGAACAAAGGAGCAGCTACATGGATGACTAAAGAATAGTTATGTTAAATAGTATGGCAGAATCATGATGTTGCTATCTTATTTCTTAACCTTTTACTTTCTATGGCAGTATTTTTGTGGGATAAAAAAGGTTACTGTTATACTTGAATTTATCTTGCTGCTGGAGAGCACTGGGCATGAGTCAGCCTTGAGGCAAGGAAGACGGACAAGATGAGCTCGTGAAGTACCTTTCCAGACCTATTTCTACAAGTCTATGAGCAGAACGAAATGAACTCAAGATGTTTTCCCAGAAGTGGCAAATAAAGGAACCATTTCTTTGAATTCTGCACAAATTGAATATGAGTAAAATGAATCCCATATCTGGTCCATTCTTCTTTTTCATTTCTTTAAAGAACAGATAAAATAATGCCATAAGTAAACACAAAAACCAAGCAGGGAAGGTAAGTCAAGGGTGCCTCAGATTTTACTTTTTGTCTCTTTTTGAAATGGCAAAAGATTAAATCCAAAAAAAGTCTGTATGCTCCCCCTGCTTAAATGAAGCAGCTACATCTAAACCATTGCAGTCCCTGTGCTCGGTATCACAAAATCAAGATCTGAGAGGGGAAAAGAAGCGTGCAGTGGCCAGAAAGGGCTGTCCTCACCAGGAGGAGGGCTCAGGAAGCTGTTAGGCTCATGGAATTCATGATATGAAGGTAAGCAGCGGGGCTCCCTACACAACGTGTGAAGGAGGTTTGGCCCCTGGTGAAGATGACTCCCAAAAACTGGAGTGCTGAGCAGGGACCTGCTTGTCCAAGCCAGTGGCAAGAAATGTGTCCTCATCCCATCTCTGAGGGCTGCTCGCATGCCTAGCTCAGGCCAGAGAGCACATGTGGGTGTATGGCAGCCCCTCCAAGCTGTGAATACTAAACACTCTCATGTGCCAGATACCAAGAATGAGCCCAATCTTGCAGTTTGCTCAACTAATTGTTTGTCTTTTCTGAATCTTGCAAGGTTCTAAACAAACCATATCCATTGGTCTTATAAATATTTATTAATTTCCCCTTTGTTAGCTAATTGTTTTGCAACACAGATGAGTTTATTTGTTAAACATCTTGCTAAAATTCTATTCCACAATACATTTATTGTTATTTCTCTAATTACTATGTTTTTTGGATAGTGAACCACTATGCACAGTACCTGACAGGTTAGCTTTTAAAATTAATTTTGTGATTGGATTTGAACGATCAGCAATGAGGAAGAGACTCCTAAAATGCAGTTTAAAAAAATTAATGAATAAATTTAGCCCAAAATTAATGTTATGCAATTTTTTTGCATATTTTCTTCTACCTACTGTAACTCCAAATAACATTTCTGAATCGGATTTGTTGTACTAAGATTATCTTCTCCATAAAAAGCAAAATTTTTATATGCTGTAACTATCTTTTAACATGCATTTTGACATAAGCTCTGTAAAAATCATGCCTCTTATTTTGTGCATCCATTTATTTGGTTCTTGTTTTTCCTTTCGGTAGCCTCCTTTTGCCATTTTTCTATTCTTGTTATGTATGTGCTTTAGAAAGAATGCATCCACACTTGAGTGGTTAATCAAGGGGAACTAACCAAAATAATCACTTCCCAGTACTTCAAAACATTCTGATTTTTTAATGGAGAACATGCATTCTTAAATTAAATATGCATAATAAGTAATAAGTACTAATAAGAATAAAGTGGGCTCTGTAAGAATGAATGTTATGTTTTAAGCAAAATGCATTTGATTTGCCGGGTTCAAAGCTGCTTTGAATCAGTAAGAATCAGCGCAAAAAATGGGGAGAGAGAGCCTCATAATGCCTATAAATTGTCCATAATTGTATGGATTTTAAATCTAAAAGTTGGCAGTGGCAAAAGCTAAAAGCCATTAGGAGAGATCCTATTGTGCAACACATCAGTAATTGTAACTCATAATCTTAGGGGGAAAAAAAAACTATCTAGAGTTTTCTAAAATTTTCATAACTGTACTTGAGCCTTGTCTTGATGTTTACTACAATGACGGCATTGTTTGAAATGACATAGCCTAATGCATATATAAGTCCTGTTTGAAAAGAGCTACTAATTAACATGAATAGTCTTCTTCTCTGAAGGTCATTTATTGCAAAGTTCATTTTTCAGCCGAGCATTGCTAAAGTAGTCACCCCCGCTAACAGCCATTAGATTAAGAGACTTAGGTCTGTTCTTGTCCTGACACTGGGTCAGGATTTTCAAAGGAAGGGGCTCTTCGATGCCAAGAAGCCCTTAAAATAATATTTGAACAGAAAAAGAATGGATGTAATTACATTGTAAATATTTCTGTGGCTATTGAATTAATGAAGATAATTCTATTCATTCTATCTTAAAAAAAAAAAAAAACCCACACCAAGTTTTCCTTGTCTGATGTTCCAGTGCAGCTCTTCCCCATGGGACCTTTGATTCCTTCAGTCATAATGATTCATTAAAACTGAGAGGCACCGAATATTTAGCATTTGATGTGAGAGCATGTTCACCTTTTGCCAAATATTAGGCACGTGAAGCCCCAGGTGCCTCTGCTTTCCCTTTGGAAGGCCCAGAAAAGCTTTCTGTGTCTGTGTGTGTGCCAGCCACTGCTGCTTCTCTCCTGAGAAGAAATACCCAAATCCAAAGGGCACCAACTTAATGTTGCCAAAAACCTTACAAACTTGCAACCTTACAAACTGCCACTTTACAAGGACTTCAGCATTGCCGCCTGAATCACAAATATCTAATTCTGAAACACTGTCTGTCCAGGAGCCTCATTAATACCAGTGCCCTGCTATTCACTTGGATATATGTTTAGAAACTGCTGTGACAGAGAGGTACTTCTTGTGCTAAGGGACAAACCTGGTGGATTTCCCGCTCATGTCTGTGGGCACGTGGTGGTTGAAGGGCTGAGGATCCTTGTTGAGGCTGCAAAAACTTGTTCACCTTTGTGAGTAGTTACAAACAGCTGTGGGGGCTTCTGAGCTGAGGTGTGACTATAAATGCATTGCTCTGGGGAGGCCGTGGGGGCTCTAGTAAGCCTTGTCTCCCTGTTTAATTGTGCTTGCCTCCCATTTGAGCAGGCCAAGGGTGGGACCTCTGGGAGTCAATTGGAACATAAGTAATTCCCAAACTGATCCCTTTTATTAGGGTTTGGGGTTATTCTTGTCAATGAAGAAGGAGGTTCTGCAACCCAGTGGGATTTCTGGGGATGGGAAAGGATTGGGAACCCTTAATAGACAAAAACCCATGGAATTTCTCTGAAGTTACACTTTTGTGTGACAAAGCTTCTTACAGTGAAGCCAGCTAAGGCCACAAGAGCAGCAGGACAATCCCACAGGCCTCAGAGCACTCATAAAAATATTGTACCTAGCAGTACAAGGTTTGCATTAGCCCCACCCCTGGCCATGCCATGCTCCCTGCAGTCAGGCTTCCTTGGGCTCCCAACAACTACAGCAGGACTGCTGGATATCAAAGCTGCAAGCACAAGAAAACCCCTCCAAATGAAGGACAAGAGTGCTGAGAGAGCAGCAAGGCACTCCTCTGCCTCTTCCATTCCTCCCTGTCCCCATCCCTGGGGCAGGAAGGTTGCAGATAGGATGGAGGGGAGTGGGACACTTGTGATGTGGCTCAACTGCTTCTCTCTGGCAGCTTCCACAGGGTTGTTGCTCCTCTCCACTTGCGTTAGCAGAGGGGAGCATATGGGCCTTGGAGATTTAATGTTTCATGGCTTACTTGGCTGTCAAAATGTTTTACATTACTATTTGCTGCAACATTCGCGGTGATCATCTTTAAGGAAAAAAAAACCTGTGTGGCAGGTCCCTAGATGCCCTTGCTGGGAGCAGATGTCAGAGTAAGAGCACTGTTAAGCCTCTCTTGGATTTTTCATTTCCCACCCTTTGTAGAGCCAACAGAGCTCGACGTGGAGCACACGCAGCCTCCCTCGCTGCCTGGCAGGACCCACTGCGGTGCTTTAGGACTGCGGGAATTGGGAAACTGGCAGATTTGTAGGGTGCTGAGACAGAGTCATAATCTGTATTGATGGCATCATCCCCGACCATGTGACAACCAAAGCAGATAAGCCTATGACTGAACTGAAAAGATTTCTTAAAGCTGGTAATCGATATTGAGCAGCTCAGCCTGTTGAGCTATCGGGTTTGGAGATCTCCCTGCATGCAGGGTCGGGGGGAGCTCTGGGTTTGTGAAATGGGGAGATGCTGAGCTGCTGCTAAGCTGCAGCCTGGCACAGTGCTGGAGGTTACAGGTACCTCCTGCAGGCAGTGACTTCAGCTGACAAGGGGCTCTACCAAAGCCATGGGAAGAGTTTGATTATTATGGAGGAGGAACCAGAATCAAAGGGATGATGAGTAAGGAACCTGAGTATCACTAATGTGAGGCCTTGAAATTTTGCTACAGGTCAGGGTTTCCAAAGGTTCTGTGTATTATCCCTTCTCCAATGCCATAGGCTCAACAATTGAATCTCTAGGTTCAGTGTCTATGAGACCCCATCACTTGAAAGTTTTTTGAGGAACTTGTGTTTCAAAAGTGCCAAACCTGGAGGATTTCCTAAAGGAGATGCCCCCATTCTGTGATTTCTTTCCAGAGCTCCTGTTGGAGACAATCTGTTTTAAAACAAATAAAATGGTCTGATTCTTTGAAAAGACATAATGACTTTACAGGAAGCAACTATTCAAGCCATTGTTGTCCACAGCACATGATAAAAACAAGTCTACCCTCAGCCAGATGGCCTGGGACAGAACTCCCCTCAAAAGTCACTGCCTGCCTTTCCTGATGCCTTTCTAGACAGGGAAGGGAGCTGGTGTCCGTTGTGAGAAGTTGTGTATGGGTAGCACCTCCTCAAAGACAGCACTCCCACAAAAGGAAAATAAATTGTCTCCAGACAATCAAGCCTTTTACTTCGTTTCCACAAGATGACTGGATTTTATGAAGCTGGACTGGTTTGACTAGCACATAAGGATGAAGGGGGAAGCTGAGCCTTTCTATTCTTCTGTATTTATTGGGCAAGACAGCTGGGGTTCAAACACACTCCGTATTATGAAGCACCTATTAATGTCATTTCCTGATAGAGAACAGGGTATTTTTTTCTTCTTAAATGCTTAATTAGCAGTCATTGTGTTATGTCTTTACTTCAATAAATTCCAGTTGAGAAAGATTTTGGGTGCACATGTGAATGAACGCTTGTCTTGAAAGACAGAGCAAAAAGAAATTCATAATCATGTTTCCCTTGTTGTATTTACTGTTTTGCTTCTAAAGGGAATATTACTCCACTAAGAGATTCATAATTAGGAGGATGCCAGATGGGTTATCAATGTGGTTTTAAATTTTTATACGTAGAGTGCTTGTTTTTGCAGGGGATGCTTTGGTTCCGTGTACTGTAGTTAAATATAAATGTCTTCTATGAGGCGACCGCTAACTATTCCATGATTTTGGATTTGCTGTCAATTTAATTCTTCTTCCCTCCCTATTTCCCCCCCCCTTTTTTTTTTCCAGCATCTCTGGTGGGATAGATTAATGGAATGGAACTGCCCAGGTGAACAGATAAACATTGAAAGCAGAACTGAAACCCATATCTTCACCTGAAAAAGCCAACAGCTTTACTCAGTAAAAAGAAATGACAAGTCAGGACTTTGGACACCTTTCCTAAATTCCAGGGAAAGGCGTTCTGGTTTGGCTGGGTGCCTCAGAGGCCAGTGTGTGCTTAGTGCCATCGCCACAGAGAGGTGCAGCAGTATGATGAGAGAGGGGATGAGAAGACCTGAGGCTGGAGAACCTCAGGTGGGGACTGATGTTGTCACAAAACAAATTCCAAAGGGAGACTAAGAAGTTACAGGTGACCAAAAATCATAGTGTGACAAGGCCATTCAATAGACCCCACAGCTAGAATTACTGCCCCACATAAACCCTACACCTCCTTGGGCAGAGAGGATTCTGCCTCAGTGGTTTTATTCTTTCCAAACACAGGCTGGCTGAAGAGCCTACTGCAAGCAGCTCTGGCCCAGACGGTGGAAAAGTCCTGTGGTGTCGTTCTGGCCCAGCTGCTGGAGGGTGGGATGGCTGCACAAACACATGTAGACACAAACACAACAGAGGGGTTTGCGCACATACCAGTGCGCAGGTGTGTGTGTGTGTGTTTGCATGTGTGTGTTCTTCATCTTTTCACTCAGCATACTTCAACCTTCTCTGCCAAAGTGAAACTTCTCTCTGCAGGATTTCTGTCAAAGCCAGCATATCTTCATCACCTGCCAGGGCTCTGGGTCAGACAAAAGGGCCATGTCCCCTTTCCTCTCTTTTCTCCCAAGTCCCCTCTCTATCCCGAGTTTTAGGAGCTGCGATAAACAGAAGGGAGCCATACACAGCATTATGATAACCCAGATGACACTGTCAGATCTGCATTCATTCCATGTGTAAGTGTTACTGAAGGAGAAGATGTTGTTATTAAACACCAGAAAAGGGTGAACAGAACTGGCAAAAAAACAAGGGAAACCACAATGGAAACAGAAAGAACAGTAATGTAACAAAACCAGTTTATGAAAAATCTATATCAGGTTAGGGACAAATCCAAGCCAAAACCTTAGACTTATCGCAGAAAAGTTGCAGGTGTCAGCTCATGATCTCTGAACTTGGTTTTCAATAAAAAACCTCACTGTCACAGTGTGTCTTGGTGTAGGGAGTCACAACCTTGCAAGCTCCAGTGCTGGAACATAGACCTGGCTCTCTAGGGCAGAAATCCAGACTGAAGGCTGATTGATGAAAACAGATGAAAACAAATTTATTAATGGCTTTGAGTTCAATGGCAGCTCCTAAAAGAATACATTTTAAAAGGAAAATAAAGGACTCTGTCATACATGTAAAAGCATGTTGGGTTTACATGTTGTAATCATGTTGTACTGGCATAAATGCAGTTAGGAAATCGTTGGATTATCAACAGAAAATAACCTCTAATGATAGGGACAGTGAGGAAAAGTCCATTAGGTCATTTTTAGTTAGAGAAATTTAAAATTATGGTTGATGAAATTTAAGAGAAAGTGGTGTGTAGGAAGCTCTTACATGATATAGAGATTGGACCGAGGAGTCCATGGGTTTGTGTGGACAAAGGCAACACTTCATGAACAATATTAATTGGGGTTTTATTTAACTGAAGTTCAAGACCCACAGATGCTGGCTCTGTGACTGACTACTGAGAGTATGGCCTTGTGTTTTCAAGTTTGCTTTAATGCTCTCCATCTCTTCTGGGGAGAGGTTTTATCAAGGGGATAGAACTGTCCCTCTTTCCTTCACACAGAGCATCTCTGCGTTTGAAGAAGTTTGTCCTGCTGGTGCTCTTCTTCAGTTCTGTACAGCCACGGATTACAAAGCAAACATCCCACAGTCTAACCTGGTATGTGAGTGGCAAAATTTCACTATGTGCTGTTAATTCTTCCATCCCTCTGCTTCTCTTTGGCTTTCCTCCCACAGAGCCTCTGGGGAGGCTCCCTCCTTCCAGCGACAGGGAAAGCAGGGACAGGAGATGCTCAGGGAGGAGGCTGATCTGACCTCAATTTCTGCAGCAGCACAGACAAGAGAGTTTTGTGGAGGGGTTAGAAGTATCCTTGGTTTGCACAGCGGTGATGAATTTCACTAAATGCGATGGGGAACATGATGGTAATTAGGAGAAATGAGAAGATGTAGCAGTCCAAACTGAAAGAGGTAACCGGCCAGTGAAGGAATGGCTGTGTGTCTGCTTGGAGGCTTGCCTATCTCACACACACTCTGCAGCTCAGGAGCTGCACTGTTCTGTAGTCTTTTCAGCAAACTCACGTTTATTCAGGAGCAGCAGGGTTGGGAGCTTTTCAGACTTTCTCTAAGCAACATTTATGGGACAATGTGGTAAACATTCCCCTGCCTTGTCAGGTCATAATGGCAGGTGTGCACCTTTACTGGGCTTAGGGGTCATTTTCCAAAAAATATGGTGTCAAGCCTCTCACATCTTCTATATGTGGATAGAAGGGAAAAACTGTGGGGAGAAACTCCCAGAACTACTTCACTATAGAGCTATGGCTCCCTGTGCTCCTGTTTCTTGTCGTAACAGTGTCAGAAACCTTCTGCTAATGTGTGCGGGTGCAGAAGTTTTTTTGAGATCCCAAAACTGAAAGACTCTTACCTGTATCTTTGTTTTCCTTCTTGTGCTAATAACAGCAGCTATATTCCTAATAAAACTATTCAGAGGACCATGTTACGCCTGTTTCTTAAATTGCGATCATTATGTGACTAATCATAATAATAATATTGTGTTAGGGGTAAAAATGTTGGAAGATATTCTCTAGAGGAAAATGAATTTCTTTTTATCATCTACAGTAGTTTATTTCACATATTCATGACCCTTCTGGTATTCTTTTTTTTTTTTCTCTTTTTTTTATGATGAGCCATAAAAATGACAAAATACATTAGCAAAGTTCTCGGTTTATGCTAAAATGACCATATTCAAAAATAATAACAGAGACTTGTATCAGCAATGCAAAAGATGCATGAAGTAATTGGTGCTTAATTTGTACACAAACTGTCAAGGCAGTTTTCCTCACGGCCTGCATCTTCTGAATTCATTAGTCTCTAATTAAGGCCAGTTGGGACCAGCAGTTAGAAGGTTAAAGAGGTTCTGACAGCCCTAATCATTGCTCAGGAAGCTGAAAATGTATGCAAAGTCTCGGCAGATGGGGTGAGATCTGCTTCTGCCAAGTGATAACTGTTATTCCTTTGCACCTCCAAAGCTGTCATCCTAATAGGCACATTTTAAATTTATTAATGCTCTAGTTACAATGCATACACAGTCTCTAATGGTATGTCATTCAGAGTATATAAACTGAGCAATTAACACATATTACCTGGTAATGGTAAAATTATTTGTTGCCTGTTTGATTTTTTTTTTTTCAGTTTCCTAATCCAGCAAGAATAGTCATAAGAAAAGACTTTTCTTTGTTAAAAACGGGGGGATTCTGAGCTGCTTGTTTGTTGACCATGAATTCTTTGTTTCTACAGACAAAAAGCTCACAAGCCATAACTAACTTTTCTTTGATTTCCAGGGCCTCACAGATTTCGATTTTGGGGGTCATACATTTTTCAAACTTGAAATTCAAAGATGTATGTTTTCAGTGGTGCAAATATAATTTTAGAAGGAGACATATTTTCTTTCTGCACTTTTTAAGCCCTTTTAAAAAATAGTGGGTGAGTTTCTCAGCCAGTTGTTTTTGTCGTCCTCCCTTCCTTCCCCAGTACTTCAGTTAGGTGCCCATATTACGTTCCCCTCTGTGGTGGTATCTCTCTCCTTAATCCTATTTGGTGTAAAGCTGCCTAATCAAGGGAAAGGCATGTTTTGAGGTCTCTCTGTCCATGTGAAGGCTTCAGCCATGGGAGGCCTTTAATTGCATGTAGCACTGGTGCCACGGCGGGTTGCGAGGGGAGAGCACACAGCAGAGCCTCCCGTGCAGGGACCGGAGCAGCCACCGGAGCTCAGGAATCCCAAAGAGTGCTAATCATGTGCTAAGATGTTAATGTAAGCAACAGAACAATTATGTACCCAGTGACTTATAGACAGGCCAGGAACCTACTCCTCTGTTAGAATTAATTGATTTTTCTCTGTGTAATGAGCACAGCACAAATATGGAGAGAGAAGGTGGTATGATTGAACTGTGGGCCTGGCTCTACATTCACCAACCTGAGTCGTGACTGACTCCAAAAATATCAAAGATTTCAAAATGGTACAATATCAGCATGATCAACAATATGAGTCACAGACCAACTTTCTGCTGCTCTTGTTTCTCCAGGTTGCATTTCAGACCTGAGTAGCACCTGAGAGCAGCTGATGGGAGATGAGGCCCAGGGCACGCCTTCCAGCCAGAAACTCCAATCTCGTGTTCTCTTGACACATCAGCAGTCCTGATGAAGTCCAAGGAGATCTTTCCTGAGTGGGAGCTGTGTGGCCAGGCCCTGTGATAGACAAAAGGACTCCCCTGATGACTACAGATAGTGCCAGTGGGAAATGCAGCCAAGATGGTCCCTGCTGGAACCTGGGGTAAAATGGCCTTGCTATACCCACTCACTCTGCAAAAGTACCTTCTTCAATAAGTCTCCAAACAAATAAGAATCATTAGTCTCATTTTACATCAAGGAACAGAATGAAAACTACTTGTACCTGTAGTGGAAAAGAAAATAAATTTAAAAATGGAAAACCTAGAAATCCCTACCTATAGAACATATAAGAAGGGAAGGGTATCAAAGCTGATAAACTATATAGAACAACTTTGACATGGTTTTCAGAGAATGGGTAAAAGCCTTGATCACCTTGACCTGCATCACTGTTGTATAGAAGAGCGTTACTCTAATGATCCTCACCTTCTGATGTGGATGTACAGCAGAGCTCTAATCCCAATATCTTTTAAGTTTGAGCAGCACATAACCAGCATGGAGTATGCTTAAGCCTAAACTATAGATAGCCCCCTGAGTTACAGTAGCTTTATTCCAGGACAGATCATTTCCACTGAGATCTGTCTTATCTGAATGATCTACTTTGCTCCTAGAGCATTGCTAAGTGGTGAGGTACCACCTAGGCTGAGTTTCAGGTCACAAAATGCACCCTATCCAGGCCTCTAGGCAGAGACAGACACTTATTTGCTCTAAAACAAAACATACGTTAAGGTAGAACAAGCTCTCAAGATAGCCCTCTGCACTCACAATTTGATGCTGTATTCCCACAAACCCCAATGAGGGAGAGAGGATGGTCAAGAAGCAGTACACATCTCTGGAGGTTCTTTACTTACACCCAGGCACTGCTCAGTAGGCTGTCCAAGGCACGTTATTTTAGATTATTGTATATAGCAGTGGGCAAAAGCTGAATTTTCTACAAAGCTTCCAACCCAATAAATAAATGTATTAAATTGCAGTGGCATAAATGTGGTGGGGCTCTGCTTTGGGAGTGTTTGAGCCGCCAGAAGGCACACCATGTTGACACAAAGCTAGGAACCACTCAGCTGTGGAGACACAGCTTCCCGTTTCTTCAAGTACCTCTCTCCCAACCAGTCTGGAGCAGAGAAACCAGCGAATATCATATGCTGCAGATGGATCAGCGATGGATCATGTACAGCTAGCGGAGTCTGGCATGGTCTGATTCCTCTTGTGCTTGCTGGCTACTTACCCAGCCAACAGCCAGACATTTGTGGGGTAAATCATTTCCAGTTGTTTCACAGGAGAAAACTATCCAGCAGTATAAATAATAATTCCTCTCGGACAGGGGTTTCAGTGTTTGCCTGGGGCTCTGGGGCACTGCTCCTTGCTTTCAGAACCCCCCACCCAGCACATCTTCTCCTGGAGAAAGATAGGAGATCCCTGCTACAGGCCAGGCATAGACAACAAAAAGAGGTGCCAGCTATTTTTTCTAAATTTTTGTCTCTGTCCGTACATGGGGCATAAGTGGATGATGTTACAAACAGCAATAGAAACCCTTGCTCAAAAATAATGGAGGCAAATTGTTTGTAAAATTGTAAGTGACAAAGTTGCTTGGTTTGTACCATTTATAATCATGAAACTTGAGGGACTGGACACAGACGGATGCTTTGCTAAGAGACAATCCAGCCCATGCAAAAATTACTGGATGTTGCTGTGGCTTTTGCTGGCTGTTGTGTGCTGAGGAGGCTCTGGGGATAGGGAAAGCTTAGCAGCGAGGAGCTCAATTTTGCTTAAATTCTGCAATTTGTTGCTCTTCCCTTTACCTTCTCCTCTCTCCTAGGCAGTCCAAGGTGATGCCCTCTTCTCAGTGCCTGCCCAGAGTCACACGACAGCCACCTCCTGCCAGCCAGCACAGGGATTTCTCTGCTGCTTTCCAGCTTCCTGATGCTGGTGTAGGAGGGCAGCAGAAGGAAAAGGGCCGTGCAGATGATGACCCCACACTGTGCTGAACCCCAGGTGCCATCTCTGGCCCACTGGCATCTGGTGTGGCATCAAGAAGTCAGGGCAAGCACAAAAACATATGGGGAGCTGTTGTGTAGCTTGATGGTGTCACTGCTCTGCCCTGAGTCACAGCAGATTGTCCTGAAGCATACCGTTCATTGAGGAGCAGCCAATGCTCAAGATGCAATGGGAAAAGGTCTCTGCAGCTGGAGACAGGTACTGGCTTCCCCCAAAGGCCACTTTTGGATTGAGGGGTCTTGCTCCATCTCACATACAGCATCCTGCTGATCTTCTTGTTCAAAAACTGCCTTCCATGCAAATTGTCAATTCCTTGCCAACTACTTGTTCTGCACCATGTTTTGACTAGAGCCAGAATTTGGGGCCTGTCATGCCAGTTCAGTCTGTGTTGCTGGGTCTCCATATCACACACCCAGGGCAAATGAGTCCTGCTGGGCCAGGCAGTGCTAACTGGTGTCACACTGAGGATGAGATGAGGGCAGATTGACCACTTCACTTGTGTGCAGCGTCTGCTGCAAGGTGTGATGTGAAACACCCCCAGGTCACACGGGCTTGAAAGTGCCACAAAATGGAGGGAAGGAGCTAAGCTCCTTTTCAATAGGAATTTACAAGGAGCAAGCTAGGAGCATAACCAGGAACCATCTTGGGTTGTTTTCTGAGTAGCTGCCTTTACTGAATCTCCCTGACATCTGGTACTTTTCTCCAGGATAGGTAACTTTTCCACCTCAAGGCCAAACAGAGCCTTTTTCTATAGCCTTGTGCTAACTTCCTACAGCAGAGACCTGGGGGAACTGATGTCCTTAGAAATATTTTTCTGCAGGGCCAGAGTGTCTTCTAGTCCAGCAAGAAACTGATGGTCCCAGTGGCATGCCAAGCCTCGGGACCAAAGCTCAGGATTCACAGACTCACAGATGTCCAGTAAGACCCAAGAACAATCTACAGGCTGTAAACACAAGCTGTGCAAAGTTTCTGTTGAACTGGTGATCAGAGTCTATGAAGTTGGGCTTAAGAAATATTGTAGATCTGTTTAAGAAATTTCAGACCCACTGCCATTTTGTAATTATTCCGTGGGTATCAGAAAAGGCCCAACATATTAAAAAGAATTTGAGTGTTTGACCCCCTACTGTTTGTCTCTCCATCAAAACCTTAAAAATTGTCTACCTTAATAACTATGAGGCTGCACAGTTTAAATTTCCCTATTTGTGTGACTGTTTCCTTGTGTTAAACAATCTCTCTTAGTGCTTGCCCAGTGACATTCTTGTGGTGGTGGAAGAGCTTGCTACTGCTGTTCTATCATACTCATTCCCCTATTCCTCCTGAAAAAAAAATGGAGGCTCATGGCAGCTGAGTGAATAACCCAAAGGACTGGTAGGAGCAGAACTAGAAGCAGAAAGCTTCACTCTGAGGTGGAACTTGAGTTACCTTGGAGCTGTTCTTCCAGGGTTGTTGCAAAGCAAGCAGGGCATCTTCAGCTTCCAGGGACCCCTTGAGATCTTCAATCTGGTTTACAACAGGGTCCACCTTCCAGTAGCCACCACAGGTAAGCGGAAGCCAAAGTGGTTTTCTAGTGCCACCTATTTTTCTAGTCAGTCCAACTTGATAAAGACAGCAGATATCTGGCCCCATAATCTTAAAAGATATTTTAAAAGTTTTGGTGTCAAAGAAACCTCCTGTGATAAGTAATGTAAATCACAAAGTAGAAAAATGGAGGCATTTATGAAACTACAGACAGGAGTGAGTCTTTCTGCTGGAGCTCTCCTGGACACTAAGCATTTCTCCTTGGATACGTGTACAGTGATTTTAAGGAGATTGTATCTTCAGTGCTACAGCCTCTGACATATGGTTATTAGAGTTGATGCTGCATACAGTCAAAGCAAGATGTGATTTGTCTACTATACCATGCAAAGGTGAACAGCTCCGTAAGAAAAGATTCAAGCAGTGTAATCCATTAGAGTCCATTTACAAACTAACAGATATTTTACAGACATTCAACAGACGTTCAATCAAATCATAATCTCAGAAACCTGCCAACAATAAAACCCATAAATTAAAATCAAGTTATATAAGCATGACTTGATGAACCTGATGTAATCTGATGGCATGAGATGCATATCCTACATTAAGTAACAAATTCCCCTTCTTTTCTCTTATCCGTTAATAGTGGGGCAGAAAATGAGCAGCAAACGTTTTGTAGCCAGCAGACCTGAACCTGAACACAAGGACATTATTTTACAGGGGATTATTTGTCATTAATTTCACCTTTCTGTTAACAAATAGATGACTGAATAGACTTTCCATTAAAGGCAAGATAATTCTTCCTTTTAAAAGGCAGTTTACAGTGTGGGTTGTGTGGTAAGACCCAAATGAAATGACCTTTGCTTCTGTGTGCTCTGTGCTCCTCATAAGCAGCAAAGGGCTATGTCTTTTGGCCATTCTCAGATTTTTCTTCTCTGTTAAAATTGCAGATTCTGGCTGGGTTTCATTCAAGGGAGAACTGATAAGCTGCAAATTCCCTCTTGGACTCCCTCTTGCCTGTAGGAAAGAGACTATCTTGCAGGAATTGGGTATCTTGCCTTCATGAGCAGGAATTATGCTTTAATAGCATCGCTGGTCGTAGCATGGAAGGTGAAGCATGCTGAAGATAAGGCATGAGTAGGAGTTTCTTAACATGTTTAGGAGAAAAATTTCGGCCTTCAGGGAACATGAATGTGGACAAGAGTCTGGGGGCAATCATTACTGAACAAGATACCTAAAACTGCATTTAAAACAGTCTTGGGAGTACATATTTATTACCTTGATTATATGGCTCATACACCTCCAGTGCCCACCTGCAGAAGAGGTCTGAGGGCTGCTCTTCCAGGTCTTTGGTTGGAATAGCAAATGCATCCTGATCCTGGAAAAGGAAGAAATGCCTTGTTTCACACCCTCTGCTCTCCCATCCACCCCATGCTTCAGCCTGAAATTTGTGGAAATAGCTTCACAAATGCAACCAGGTAGCTGAGTAGACCTAATGAAGCTTAATTGCCACATGTTTATTACATTTTCAGAGTGAAGAGCGCTGCAGTCTGAACGTCTAAATTAATCCTGTGTTACCAGGCCAGCTACCATGACATTTCTATGTTCCAGCATAATTCAAACATAACAATTAATTTGATTTCTTTATATCAGAAAAGCAAACCAAGAAATGGATGTCAAAGTCTTGACCTGAACCTCTTCAAACAGAGATGAGGTTTTCTCTAAACAAAGGGACCTGAACACACGTGCAAGCTGTAGGGATTGGGCAGACTCTCACTGGGGACACTGGGGACAGCTGGGCAGAACCTGGGCAAATGCAGCCTGCACCTTCCCCCTGACCTTTCCTTACCTAAGCTCAGGCTCACAATGCTTCACAGCTTGAGGGCTACAGCTTTCGTGGGAGACTGAAAAAGTGTGTGCTGAAATCCCATTGAAAGTAGATGCTGCATCCCTGTAGGTCTTAAGTCCCTCTGAAATGTTTGTGGTTGCGATGATGAAGCTGTTGAAATGTGTCCTGCATTAGGGTGACATGGTGCTTCCTGACTCTTAAAGATTACACCTAAAAATATAACCCCTAGGGATATTTTTAGAGGAACTCTCAGCTAGGACGAAGACAAGCTCCTGAGAACAATAAGAAGAAACACTCTGAAAAGTAGATGAGAAGCACAATTCAATTTATCTTTATTTAAAATTAGGATGCCTAGTTTTAACTAAAGGAATTTCCTTCATGTGCAATTTTTCTTGTTTTAAATGAAAAAGGATTTGTGCCTGACATAGGCTCTGTCCCATTCAAGTGAAAAGACAGCCGTATTTACATGCTTATAATATTATATAAGTAAAAAAGTCCCAGGCGGTGCAGAAGATTTTTCATTGCCATTGTGGTTATTTTCATTTGCCTAGCTTTGACTCAGGCTGTAGGAAAGGCAGTGGGTGCTGGCAGACAGGATCCTTGCCCTGTGCCATGGGAGAAGTTGAGAGCTCCCACATCTGAGGCTGAGTGGGGACCCCATGGCAGGGGCAGAGTTGTGCCTTACAGAGATAAATGAGCTAAAAGCTTTCCAAATGTTGTCTATGTGTGGAAGAAAGAATACCTTTCTCCAGATATGTTTTGCTAAGGTGCCTCTCCACTTTTGAACGAGAAGCCTCTTCAAAGGGATTGGCTTTTTCATCTCAGTGCCGTAGCGAAACAATACTCAATTCTTGGTACTGAATGTCTTCAATTACCACGATACCTTGCAGGATATGACACTAGAAAGGTTATGCATAGAGAGGGTAATTTTGGTTCATAGCCTCTAAATGTTCCCAGCCGCAATAGTGTGGTGAAAGAAGATGTCTTCCAAGAAGTTCACATTACTGGCTGGACTAAAATAAAATAACTATATTGTTTCAGCCAGCAATTTCTTCCCATTGTCTTCACTTTAAAAACCGAGCATACTCAAAGGCAAAGAGATGTGTTTCACTACAATTTGAGAACTGTACTGTAACCAAATATTATCTTCATTTTGCTCCTTGTTTCATGTTACTTTTTGGTCCTTGAGTTCTCCAAAGTTCATCACTGTCTGTGACATTACTGTGACTTGCTATCTTTCTCATTATTTCCCCAATCAATAGGAGAACAATATATGGTGTTATTCTGTATTTCAGTTACCTGTCACTCAGTGTTTTATCTCCATTGATACTCCAGGTACTGCTCACAGAAACCAAAGTAGACTGTCTTGTCTTCCGCTAATCTTGAATGCCTTTTGTTCAAGAGGTGTTTTGTATTCATCAGTCAACTAAGGACTCATCCTGAAGAAGCCCTCAGTCAGCACACAGATCTCAGTGAAAAAGGGATATGTAGCTCGTGAAATATTCATAGCAAAACGTACCTCAATCATTTTCACCTTTTGACCCTTTGAGGCTAAAAGGATTATCAGCAGTAAGTGGCAAATCTTCTGGATGTGAAATTTTCATAGGTGAAATACCTTGCCATTCCTCTTAGCCACTTTTGGTATTAAGCCTATTCAGAAGGTACATTTATCTACCCACTCTATCTGCCACTACAACCGTGTCAAACTCAAAACACTTTTAATAAAAGTCCAAAGTTAAAATGATAGTGATCAAAACCTGGAAATAGCCAAGACTTTTTTGAGAAATGAAAATATGCTGTGGATGTTCTCTGCTTCTCGCACTTCACTGGGGGCAAAGAAGAGCCCTTTTAGAATAGCTGTAATAAATACAGCATAGTACAATTCATACCCAGAAGGGTCATTTGGGGAATCAAGTGACAAGTCATCTCAATTTGTGAAGTTAAAGTCTAGCACAATAAGTGAGATTTTCTGATACTTACAGTCTGCTAAAGGAGAAAGATGAATGCTGATGATGGGCAATTAACTTGTTCAGGGATCTCCACAGCTAAGAGCAAGGCTGCAAAATCTGCAGCAACGGCTTCAGGAATGATTGCAAGCAGAAACAGTCTTCTGAAATTCGATATCAGTTCTCCATATCCAAAAAAATTAAATTTTACATACCTAAATAAAAAGAATCATCTCTGCTTTGGCACTAATCCATACAGTCCTACCTGCAGCCTGTATCCTGTAAGTAACAGGATCCACCCTTTCTAAACAGCAGATTAGCAGCATCAGACACATGCTACAAGGCAATGAAAGGAAGCAGCAAAATAGGTGTACACCTGGACAGAAACAAGGACAAGTTTGGGGAATCTGGAATTCGTACCCCAAGGTCTACTAGGACAAGGAGAAATTTCATGGAGGGACAATCCCATGAGAAGCATCAGCATAAACAACCCTGTTTTACAGACTGTCTGGGTGCATGGCACGTCCCATGGAGCCCAAAGTTTTGGGTGACTCTGGTGCCTTTGTCTAAGATGGGGTCACCAGGCCATCCACCAGCAGTGCGGGTTATGCCCTCCACTGGCATGGATTCATAACCATCCCAGGGTAGGAACAGCTCTTCTAGTGGTATTTCATCAATGAAGATGAACAGTCAGATGAACATCCGTGGCTTAACGAGCAAATACCAGTGGCCAGGAGATAACACACCCTGAAACATGAAACGCAGTTAAGGTCCTCGGGGATAAGTCAGTGCTGTGTTCTCAGGCCAGAGAAAGGACAGCAAAGTCATACAAGACTGCAGAGATTACCTGTGACAAGCCACCTGGTCTGTGCCTCAGTTTCCTGAACTCCAAATCTGAGTCAGCATCAACACCTCTTAAAAAATATTAACAAACCCCCTTTTCTGTATGGGAATTTGCCTTTCTGTGTTCTGCAGCACTGTTTTGCCTCCTGCTGATGAATCCATGTGTGAAGTATATACCACCAGTAAACAGAGATTCCTATAGCATCAAATTTTACATAGAAATGTCCTTGATTTTGATAAGACATTTCAGGTTCTTGCCATAGCTTGGAAATTACTTTGGATTGCTTGTAGTGTGCGCTTTGTGCTCGAATGCCCTCTGCCTTCTCTTCTTTCTTCCTAGAAGAGTTTTTGGTTATGCATTCACATAACCAAAGACTCTCTGAAAAAATAGGGGAAAGCAAAGAAAATTAGTGTACATAACAAGCCAAAGTCCTTGTGTCCCCTCTCCTAAATATTTTCTTTACTTTAGGAAACGAACAACATGTCTCAGTCCAATGTGCTTGTTGGAGTGCATGAAAAAGTACACTTGGTGGAAATAGATGGTAAAATGTTTTTCTCTTTGATTTCTGTTAGGTGTATTGTTTCAACAGGCATATTGGATAGCAGATTGACAGAAGAATACTCTTGGTTGGAGGGATCCTTCTGGATGACAAAAGCATGCTTCCCTTCAGTGATAAACCATATGGATGTAGCAACTATAAAGATTTATATTTCTCTTGGAGTCACATGTTGTGATTGGTAAAGTTATTCTCATCCCTATGGAAAATTCAGGCCTATGGTTTTAAAATGAATTAGCAGCTTTCAAGAGTTATTTCAACACTGTTGCTATAGGGGAGAAATGAATGCGTTTCTCAAAAAACTCTCCAGCAGGTTCAACGCTTAACTCTCTTTGAGATATCAGTTTCCAGAAATCTGTCTGTTGGTGGCTGAAGTTGGGAATCTAAATCCTTATCTGGACACCTGGAGGAGGAAACATGGTCTGGGAGGTGCCAAGAGTCCAGCAGTTTTCCCAGACCCTGCTGGGACTGTCTGAGTGACTGACACTGGAAATCAGAGCATGCTTTTGGGGATTAACCACTGGGTTTGAGCACATTTAGCCAGAAAGAAAAAGACCTCTGAGGTCTGGATTGTGCAGTAGAGTACGTGGCTCCAGGACATTCATCCCTGATGTGCTCTCTCTGCAAGCTCCCTGGCATTCTGTAAGGGACTGGCACATAGAAAGGGAAAGCTCTATCCTGCACTGCTGGACCAAAGAGCTGTGGAGTGCCCATCTCCTCCAGGACCTGTAAAAGTCTCACTTTCTGTGCCTGCTGAACTATTCTCAGCTTGCATCAGAAAACATGGGATAACTGGTTACACTCCTGTGATAACTATATCCATAACATACATGCAGAAGCGTGGTATTCCCCAAAGTTTGAATTTTTTCCCCTATAATGGATTCAAGGACTAGAATCTGTGTAAAATGTCAAACACCTCCTGGAAAAAAAGCTTCTGCAATAGCAAATCTACCTGTGTTTCTCTCTCTAAGGCCTCAAAATATTCAATGAGCTATTATGAAGCCAATAAAAATACAGACAGGGAGGCACATCCTGCCATTAACTTCAAAAGAAAATTAACAAACGAGCGTGCTCAGAGGGGAACCCCACGGCTCAGGCAGAGGTGGGGCAACACAGAGCCTTTCACCTCAAGGTCCTGGATCCCAATCCCAGTGAGCTCACAGTCTATATCCAGGCCAAAACCAAATGAGTGCTTCACCTCAGCCCAGCTTCAGGTGTACAGACCTGCTTCCAGCCAACACTTGGGAAAATAAGCAGTGTCAAGGGATATGTCTGATCCTACTGGTTTCACTGATTGAAGACTCACACTTGTTTTGTGGCTGTAGGTCTGGCTCTTTAGCATATACAGCTCTTGTCTGATCAAAAAAATAATCATAATTTAATCATTAAAACCAGAAGTAGGAGTCAACACAAACAAAACAACAATTAGAGCTGCTGATTGTGGACACGATAGGCGTGGTATCAACAGGTCACATTTGTCCCATAAAACAAGAAACATCCTTAGAAACCCAGCATAAACTTCACCATTTTAGTGCTCCAGCTGAACAGATACCAGCACATGCAAAGAGATTTTCCTTATAACTTTAATTAACGTACCAAATATGAAAAGCAAAAGCAACACCTTGCTGTCATGCATCCCTCAGTATCAAAGAGCAGCATTAGCTAGAAATGAATTACAGTGCCCCTCTGCAAATGGGCTGAATGTTTTCATTTTGCAGGCTGAACCAATTGAGTCATGAGGAAGCAGCAGCAAGACTTTAATTCCATATAGTACATCCCCACCTCTGAATTTATTTACCAAGTATAACATTTATTTAATGTAATTTAGTTCTAAATATTTAAAAGCTCACTTTGTTTAATATGTTTTCAAGTACAAGATGTTAAGTAATTATGGATGATGTGGTGGTCTTTTATTAGGTAGTTAATGACCATCTGGGAATTCAAGCCCCAAGGCAATGCCAAGGGCTTCTGAGTATTAGCTGGCCATTAACATAGTGGTAATGGACTAGCACACTCTACATGATTATGACTATTAACTGAGCATAAAAAAGTAACATACAAATTAAAATAGGAAATTCAGGTTTAAGGCTTCTCTAGCATCCTTAATTTAATCAGATCATAGTGACCCATATGGCTGAGTCTCGTGTTGAACTGGATCATTCGGCAGGGATTCAAGCTGGCATCTCCTCTGGCCATAGCAGAGCTGTGTAGTCAGGTCTCCAATGCTCCCAGGTGCCACTGTCCCCTCGTCACCGTCTGGGGACCTGCTCATGCAGGGACTGCTGCCATCCCAGTCCCCTTGCATCATCTGGGTGTCTGTGACACAGGAGCATGGGAGGGTGCTGCCCTTCCCTGGCATCATGAATCCCCAAGAGGGATGCCCCGACCTCCTACCCACCCCTGGGGCTTGCAGGCTCCTTGCTGGACCAGCTGGCATCTTGGAGACGGGCATTACCCCAGAGCAATGGCAAAACAGGCTCAAGGCTAGGATTGTGTTTCTCTACTGCACACTTCACAGTCATTGCGTTTTTCTGGTGCTTCCTTTTCTCTTTTAATTAGGAGATGAAAGACAAAGATATTCATTGTGAACAAATCTTAGATAAAAAGGCTTAGTGCAGTTTAATATGCTCAGGCAGCATTGCGGCTCATAAACAATGCTTGGGAGAGGAGGTAAGAATAGATACTGATTTCATTTTGCTGCTGGCTCAATGCTGCTCTTCTCTTCTCTTAGGCAGGTATCAACCCTGCTTTCACAGAAGTTAGAGGCAGAAAAGATCTATTAGATTGTACTGTTCTCTTGACATGATAATGTGCTCTGTATAGACTTGTATTGAGTTTGTTTTGCCATCGCTTGTCATAAAGCCTCTGCAGGCTTGAATTGCCATCATTTTGCCATCAGAATGACATCTTAATATGGTCTATGCTCCACAGAGTTGCCATGACATTATCATGAGATCATTAGACTATGCTAAGTCACATGGAAGAGAGAAAAACCTGATGTTATAGAAAACCACTGTTGGGATTTGAAAATTTGATTTCTATTTCTTCACTGCACTACAGGTCTTTGGTCAGGAAAAAGAGGTATTTGAACACTGACTTCAGTGGAAACCTAATGGGTTGTGATAATTTGTGAAAATGCTCTTTATTTTTATCAGAAAATGTTAAAACATTTTTGTTAAAACAAAAATGACTTTATTGTTATCACAGAGTCCTTTTTTAAAAAAAATAAAAATGAAAAATGTGCATTTTGCTCTGGGACAGGGATCTGATTAAAGTTGCATGTAAACAGGCTGAAATAAAGCATTAAAAGAAAAAGAAAAGAATCAATGTCAAATGTTCTTCACACAGAAGAAATTGCAGTACATAAGGGTTTAGCTAAGGACTTTCCATATTTACTTTTTTTTTAATGTAGGGAAAACAAAATATTTTAATATTACCCACTTATTTGTATAGCACACTGCATTCCCAAAAGACCCAGAGAAATGTGAGCTCTTAACAAGCCCTATACTTTTGAAGTAAGAGTTTCTCCACTGATGAATGCAGCCATCTCCAGACTGAAATACAACAGTCTAAGGACATAGCAATGCTGCATGAAGCCAAGAGCCAAAGGAAAAAAAATTATGCCCAAGGTGTTTGCAGTTAATGCAAAATATTAGTACTGCTGTGTCCCTGGAATACACATGATCTCAAGTCCAGGAAAAAATTAAAAGGTTAAAAAAGTTACAACCAAAGAAACAACAGGACAGTGCCAAGTGAAAGGTCACAAGACAAATGAAAAACACATCAAATGGCTCACCCACTGATGTGCTCTAATAGCAAAATGACCCCCATCAAAATGTTCACCATAAGTGCAGTATCAGAAACTCTTCAAAGAATGCATGAAAATGTTGGCTTCCTAAATTTAATCAAGTTTTATAGCTTGCTTGGAAATTTTGGTCAGGACTTCTAAATAATAATGTACTACCTCAACTAATACAATTTCCCCTTGAAAGCAAACCTCCTTTTCCAGTAATAGGAAGTGTGTTTATTGCTGCCACCACCCCAGTTGTATGGCACCCTATGTGCTCCTGTGTAGTGCCCAATACTAGGAATGATCTTGGCTTAAATTTTGTGTCCATTTGCCTTAATGATTTCACTCCACTGTGCAAAAGGGAAAGAGAAAATAAAGGTTTAATGTGAAATCTGAAAGCAAAGGGACTGCACTTTCTAGCACTGTGTACCATGCTCATCCAGAGCAATTATTATTGCTCATTACATTTCCATGCAGAAATCATTACATTTTATATCAAAATATGCATTTTTTTATAAGTAAGCTTTAAAAAAATTAGAATACTTAATATGCTTTTTGAACTTTTGCCAGACGTGTGCTCCCAAGCTGGTTCCTTCTATTTACATTGTAGCATTTATCCATTTCCAAATATGAGAAGATTTATCTATCAGATTCTGTGCAAATTCAGTACACAGATAATTTGTAAAAAGCTTTCTTTTTCAAAATGTTCTGTGGTTTTTCTAATCTCATCTCTTTTCTAATTTCCTAATCATATAACCTTGAAGTCTAAAGACAGAGCCTGTGATAATCTGTGTAAACTGTCTTTATTGTTATCACAGACATTTATTAAAAAAAGAAAAAACAACACACACACACGCATATGCATTCAAAGCTGCCTTTTAAGTAATACTTTAGTCAAAGTTCAATCAGATCCACATTACTGCTACTCATCAGATAGAAAGTGTTCGCGAGCAGGAGGGGGATATTGACTTTAAAAATTCACTGGCGAGGCGTACAGAGCCTGCAGGAATGTCAAAACTCCAACCTGCATTTTGATGTTTTTGCCTCAGGTTAGTCTTGACTGACATGCTTGGAGCACTCTTGTTTGTGCTCCGGCATCCATTAACTGTCCTTGACTCAATGTTACACGGGCCTTTACGGTCAGCTCGGTGCCTAATGGTTACGGCAGATTAGATGCCACGAGGTGTAAGAAAAGCATACGCCTCACTTTAAGGGATCACATTGGTCGGTCCCTGCTTCGTTAGGGGGTATTGTTTGATCCTAAATTAATGAGAGCCTGTTAATTATTATTCTGATAACTCTGCTTCACATGGGAGCATGTCAGGCAAGTGGTGCTGTAAAGAAACAGAGTTTTGCAAAAGAAAACAAAATGTCAAGGTTGAGGTGTCTTTGAGTGGGCTTGGTTTACACGTAAGGCATTTCACTCAAGTGCAGATGTGGCTAGATGTGGGGAAAAGAAAGTCTCAGCTAGACTTTTGTTCAGCATTAAATGACTGCCTTGCAAAAACAGCTCAGAGAAGGCTTATCAGTCCAGCATGTAGATAGATGTATACATCCATAATCCCCTGCGACATGCATTGCTGACTTTCCTTCTCTTTGACTTTGTCCTTTCCTGGTTTCCACAAAGTTTTTTGAAAAATGATCCAATATCCACTTGCATTTGGGTTCATGGAAAGTCTCCCTTTCAAAATAGGGTAAAATGAGTGCTAAAGCAGTGTTAACATTAACAATAATTTTAATTATTCTGATGTCACTCACGTTAATATAGAGAGAGAGAGATCTCTACAGTAAGTGCTGACAGGTACAAATGTGCCCATAGAAATGTTTTTCTTTAACATCAAGCTTAGATAAGCTTCTGAGGTGCCTATATTCATTTACTGGGAAGTACTGAGATTAGACAGATGTCTCAATTTAAAAAGGGAGAAAAAAATCTCATGTAGATGTGACACTCGTTCACCTGTGTTTTTCTGCCAGTCTATATAATGCTATCAGAATGTAACCAGAGTTTTGATTTATACACCTCATTTGACATTGACTGGCAGCTCTACAGAGAACACATGCAAAGAGATGGTAATTTAAAAATACAGAGATCTTATTAGGCCAAACGGAAAGAAAAAAAAAAGATCATTTCATTTTACTTCTTTTGAAATTAAATGGGGGACAAACCACCAAAACTGAACATCTCCGCACTGAGGCGCTGGGAGTGTGAACCTGGACAGGGCCCAGGATGTGCAGATGGCCCCTGTCTTTGAAAAAGGCCAGGCCAGGAATACCAAGTGCCCTAAATTCTAGCATTGGAGGGGCTTGACATTTTAATCTGACTTAATAGTTGAGGGCAATCTAGGTTATTATATTGCCTTCTTCCTCTTATCTGAGATATTTCACCAGAGAGAGAGAGGTTCTCCTCACTGCTCTGTGGCTTCATGCTACTCAGTTGCTGTTCACAGGAGGAAATGCAGAAAGTGCCTCTTCGGCTCTCCAGGTCATCCATGACTATGAAGTCGTGCGTAAATTTGGCATCTTTCAGTTTGAAAACCTTTGCCCAGGCTCAGCAAATTCCTCAGATTTGAAAAGCTCTAGGCAAAAAGGGTTCTACACAAGACCATCATATTTTCTGGTAGTGTCAAAGTTGACTCAAGCCAGATAGGGTCATTGGCAAAAGCTTGGGGCTTTTGATATGGTGAAATATTTGGAATTAGAATATGGCATGAATTTCAAGAGAATTGAATTAATTAAGAAAAGGAAAGAAGCATATGTCCCCATATGACTTGCAAGGATTTTGGTTAGGTAAAGGAGGTCACATGGCTGGATCCTTTTTTTCACCAGACCATAAATTTCATTATCTTGAAACAATGTTTTTCTTTCAACAAATAAAAAGCTAAGAAGGAACTGGAATGTTTTAAGCTCAAGGGTGGTGAGAAATATCCATAGATTTTTCTCACTTTTTAATGTCTTGCATTGCTGAAGCCACTTGAAATGTCTTCTCTTTATTTTCCTTTGGAGAAAATTCTACTGTTAGTGAATAATTCTCAGCTGAAAGCTCTTGGAGACCAGAAACCTTCTTCCCAGCTGCAGAATGAAGCCACAACAAAAAGCAGATTCATTCAGCTTTCCCACAATGTTAAGCCTCTCTGCCTCAGCCCTGATCTAGTGGGTGGTCAGTCCGTGTGGAGTTTCCAGGTTTCATAAACACTACTGCCAGTAGTCAAGGTAGGCTCCCAGTTGGTGTTAATTTTCCTTGAAATTTCCGAAAGTAAAAAGTTCAAAATAAAACCAGATAAAGCAGTCACTCCTTAGCTTCACAGTGAACTCAACATGCTTGGGGCACTGCTGAAAAAAATACTTCATTAGAGCCAAAGTCAAGCAGCTCTCTGGTCACACCACCTCACAAGGGAGTACAGAGCATGCTTTACACCTTCTGCCAGGCACAGGAACTGGAGCGGGAGCTGCAGGAGGAGAAGGAAGTTCTGCTTTGGCCACTTTCCTGCAAACCCCTTCTTGCTTCTGCTTTCGGGTGCCACAAAAAGCACATGGGTACACCAGGAACTGCTGCATCACAGTACCTCAGGTCTGCTGGGCCAGAACTGGAGCTTGTTTTTGCAAGTTTTGGAACTGGGGGCAGGTGAGTATGACTATAAGCCATCATAAGAGTGCTTCTCAGTGCTGCAGGTGGACGGGTGCTAACATGTGTGATCACAATCCCATGTAAATGTGGGAAAAAAGTGTACCGATCTAACCTGAAGTCAAATCACAATGTGCTTAACAAGCTGTGCCTACTTGAAAAAGTAACTTCTGGAGAAGCTCCATTTCCTGGTGACGTACCATCTTGTTGAAGCTACAATGGAAGGCAAAACTTGAGGTTTATGGGAACTTCCTTTGGATGAAGGCTTTTCTAAATGCATAAAAGTATTTATATGGACAAGAACAAGAGGTGTGTCATGAGGTTAGGCATAGTCTTGCTTCACAGGCCTTGCCAGGTGTACCCGCTTCATTTGGCCCTCAATCATTGCACAAAAGAACTTGTTGAAATTTCAAGATGACTTCGAGCCTTCCATGTCTTCTTGAGGGTGACACAATAAGTGAACTCAGAACTGGGAAACCTTGATGTATATATGTAGGAATTTCTGAATTGCAACATGCCTTACCTTTTTACACCAGACAAAGACAAATCCTGCATGCACTCTGTTGCTTCATGGCACTCTCTGCGGAAATCACATGCCTGCTGGAAGCATCCATGTGCAGAGGATTACCTCCACAGAATATACACGATGTAAAGTAAATTTTCAGTCGTGTCTGGGGGCAGCTTTCATTGCTGTGATGGAGGCAAGGCCAGGGCAACGTGCATGGATCCCACCTGGCTGAGGGAAGGTGTGCAGGCTGGGTGTTGCCGTGTAGCTGCTGATCCTGGGCATTTGATATGCTTCGGTCAAGTGACAGGAATTGGGATCTCCAGAGCTTTGCAGGCATTCGTCACAGTCCAGTTTGTTTTGTTATGAAGTTTCCAGCAGTTTTCGGCTCTGTTGGAGCTGCTGTGATTGCCAGATAAGTGTGTTTGGCTGTGGGTGTGGCTGAGCCAGAGGAGGGTGCCATTTCAGAGGTTTTGCTTTGGGATATTTATAGCTGGAGGAATAAGCACGTGCACGAGAGAGTTTTCCAGATGAACCACATGATTTCAGCACACTATGGAGTTCACCTCAGTGTGAGATTAGCTGCTCATAGCGGATATGAATAACAACAAAAGATAACTTAATTTGGCTGGCACTAATGCTGACCAGGAGTGCAGAGCAGCTCTGGCTAACAAACCACCCACCCATTAGTCTCCAATGTCACTGCTCACGTGCAGTGCCCAGAAATGAGAAAGTGATGTGTGGCTTTGAGGGTGCTATTTGACTCTGTCCTTTAATGTGCAAACCTTGACTTCCCCTCTTCACAGGGACACAATTTCCACTTGGGGGGATGCTGGTGAGTTGACATTAGCTTATAAAGCTGTGCCCATGCCCCTTCCCGGAATAAAGATGAAAACTGACTTTGGCAAAGTTGGAAAAGCACTGAACAGAAATCTTATCTTTCTTGGCCAGATGTTTGTCATGAAACTGTGAGGGTGACTACTTCTAGGAAGGAACCGAGGGGCTGAACCTTGAAGTAAGGAAAGATTGAACTGCAGAGGTGGCACTAGAATTCAGACAAACATAAGCTTCATATTTTATTACCAGTGAGCAGGAGTTTCAGGGCATTTTCCTGGAGCAGTGACCTCTCAGTGCACTGCCATGAGCTGCTTTTAAAACTCCTGCCTCGCTGGTATCTAAACCCTTCATTTGATCTGGCCCGACGGTGTCTGCAGTAGCCTGGAAACTTAGTGAAGGAGCAATGTTTGTCAGGGCTTCATTAAGGTGCTAATGTAGGCAGAAGGAAAAGTGTCCACCACATAACTGTCCATGAGCTGTTGAAAAAGTAAACAAATCTGCAGTTTTATTGCTGTTATCCTACACATGCTTCTAACTTAACCCTGCAAACACTTAACTGGTGCCAGAAGAACTTGAAAACGTGCTACTTATGTCTTCCATCTACTGAAAACTGGACAGTCTGAAATCACCCATGCTGCCCAATTAAAGCTAGATACAAGTCCATTTTTCAAAGGATGGCTTAAGTTAATCCTCATACATACAGATGAAAGCTAAACTTCTGTAAGAAAATTTAGACAAAGGGGAAGGGCAATTGCTGCATGAAATATAGACACAGGAGAGATCACAGATGATGAAAGTAGTGCAGTTTAGAATATTAGCACTCATAAATTTTAAAGGTATATTTATATAAGGAAAATTAACTGTCCAAAGATAATTGTTTAGAAAAAGAAAAGGTCTTCACTTCAGGGATCTTCCTGTGTAGTTGCTTTTTGAAGCCATTTGTACCCTGGGCTTCTACAATATCACTTGGGAGTAAGTTGTAAAATTTAATAGAGCAGCACATGTAAAAGTAATTTCTTTTGATTCTGCTGCCTCCTTGTTTCATCAGGTTGTCTTAGTTCTTGTGTTCTGGGAAATAACAAATAATCATAATTATCCTCTAGTCACCTTCTCTGCATTTTTTAGGATTTTCTAAACCTACTTATTTTCCAAGACATAGAGTCTCCATTATTTTCTCTCTACTCTGGTTGTATTTTCTCATGTTTTTCTGTTCCTACGCTTGTGCAATTGATAATATTTTAATTTTTTAATTTTTAATTTATTTTTATTTTTATTTTTATTTTTATTTTTATTTTTGAGGAAGAAGAGGAGTGAGAAAAGCTGCTCTCAGCTCAGGATGTTGCTAATATTCATCCCACTTCTATTTTTCAATGATTTTTTACGTTCATGTTTTCTGTCTGACTATCACTGAGGTTTTTCAAAGAAACTCGGACAGGTTTGTGTCCATGACTTCCCTCTAAGGAATTTATAACTCTGGATATATATTTAAACTCAATTATTTATCTCATTCCTTATAACATAACAAATCCAATCAGTATTATAGCATACTCATTCTAGTTATTTGTTTCTAAAATACCTTATATTGTGCCATCAGCTTGAAACAGATCCACAGCCTCATTCTTTCAAAAGAAACGATCTCCATTCACAGGTTTTTCCTAAAAACAAGTATGGATCAGACTATGTAGAAAGTTGATTCATACAGATATGTGTTTATTACTTTTTTCTCATTCCATTTGCCTGGGAGTGGCTGCATGTTGATTAACTACTTTCAAAATTGCATTGAAGTTGCTGGACCTGACTAAATCCTTGCATTGCTTATGTTTGTTGTTTTTAGGGGCTTGTTTTTAATTTAGAAATAAATGTACAGGAACACTTCCATCCCCTTTCCCTTTGGCATTTCTCCCCACAAAGAGAGATGCTCCTTCTGAAGGTATTCCTCCACTACCAGCAGTTTTTATCTCGAATCACAGACACCAGGTAATTCTCCATTTCCCCTTTTTGGCTGGTTCTGCCAGCACTGGAGACCTCCCTGACAGAGGCTCTGAAACCATTTTAATGTTGTACGTCTTCCTCTTTCTGGAAATTTATATAGGCAGTTAGTGGAGGCTGTAGAGGTATGCAGTAGATGTGGGGATTGCATCTCCAACTTCTTCAGATGGTCTGAGTTTTCTCAACCCGTCAGACATTTATCTAGGATTATGCGGTCAGTGACTTTAAGTCTGGTCTCAGTTTTCTAATTTCCAAAATCTGTCAAAGAAAAAATAAAGCCAAAATTCAGTCCCATATTTTATATATATATATATATATATGTTGCTATAATTATATTTAACATAAGTATTGTTGAATATACTGGCTATATAGTGGATGAATTAAATAAAAACAATTTTACATATATTCATATATGTTTGTCTATATGGCCATCAGCTCTTCTTCTGCATTCATCTTAATTCTTTCAGGGGCATCCATCCAATTACACCAATACTTTCCAGTGAATTTCCTAGTCTTTATCCAAGAATTCCTTTTTTTTCATGGGTAAAATAAAAAGCCACCTCTCCATTATCCTTCCACCCTACACAGGCACTTTTCTTCTGTTCCAGTATGTCACAGGCACTTTTAAAAGGCTGAAGAACAGATTTCCACTGGACCTAATGTGGTAAACATATTCTGGGTATCCTCATCAAAAGAACATACTGGGAAAAGATCTTTACTTATTTGTTCTTGTGATATCTTTCATTTGTAATTGGGTAACACATTCATTCATAGGACAGTAAACTGGAATAAAGCCTACATTCTAATATGTTCCAAGTCTGGAACAAATAAATATACAACATCTCCCCCACACAAACTTCTGCTAGTTAGCATGTGGTAATTAACAGTTGTTAAAATGACTAAAATTTCAAATGTGGACATGCTCCGTGAGAAAACCTCAGTGTGATTACACAGTGAGCCTTCTGTCAGAAGATAATAGGTATTTTTAGCAACCCCCATCTCACTTTTGTATGAGTTTTGTCATATCCCAATCCAAAAAAAAACAACCCATAATAAACTCTGGATTCTGGCAATCCTGGTTTTCAATCAGTCAGAACATCAGCATTTTTACATTCTGGAGGATTTTCACTTTTTTGTTTTCATCTCCATTTTACTAAGAGATGCTGAAATTAAACCATTCCAGATCTCTGTGATGAAAAGGCTCTGGAAAGGGGTCGATGGGCAGCAGAGGGAGACCAGCTGCTGAGATGTTGGGGGAAAATGTTTTGGAGTAGCTGTTTCCCTATTGCCTTGTGTTGCTTGTGTAGGTTGTGGGAGGGAGAACACTTCACTGGGGACAGGAGAAAGGATCCTTTGGTGATTTTAATCTTTCTGCATAGGTGGAAATAACTACCAAAGTGCACCAGAGCAGAAGTGCAGGTTCAGATCTATGTGAGATAAAAGTCACATAGCACTGGTCTCAGGCGTGTCTGTCAAATAATTCAGGAGTTAGAATACACCAAGACAATTTTTTCCTTCTAAGTAGGTTCATTTTGGATAGCATTATTCAACAACTAACAAATGGGGTAAAGGTATTTTCTGTAGAGGACAGTAGAGTGACAAGTAAGAAAGTGCAGCAGGTTTGTGATCAGAAATTTGTTTGCTTTTATTTGATTGCCTTTAACTGAACCTGGAAAGTTTTGATGGGCAAACTGGCCTGACAAGGCACAGAGGTTCTGCCCTGGCACCTGAAGGACAGCACAGCACTCTTGGGAAAGATGGCAGGGAAAAATGGAAAGGTGCTGTAAAAGTGATTTTTGACCAGTGAGGCAGCCCTAGTGAGGCAGCTTTTGAGGCTCCATCCCAGCCTGAATGAGAGCTGCTGCACCAGGATGGAGACTGGCAATTATCACTGGCACTTTTACAAGTGAGGAGCTTATGGGGCTCATGTGATACCAAGTGCTCGTTGTGCACTGAGCAGTTGTTCTGGAAGCCTTGGCTTTGTTTTCGCTTAGTCCTGAGAACAAAAAAGAAATGTTGTAAGGAAAGTGCAGAATGAATCCAAAAAGAACAATGGAATTGCGCTTGATTTGTTTAATTCTGAAATCAAGGTCACTTAGAAGTACTGCAGCTTTTATTTGTTTTATTGGGTTTTTTCTTAAGGATTTTTTTTTTTTTTGGCAACGTCTTTCTTTTCATTTGACGATTCTGTCATCCCAGAACTGTATAGGTTACTGATCCTGCCTGTATTCAAAGCTGTTATTAAGTGGAGTCTTTTAGATTTTAGAGAAATGATAATGGTTCCAAAGATGACAGAAAGTGGCAGCTGGTGACAAAAAACCCCCTTGATAAGACGACAACAGTAAATCAAACTACTGCCACTTTTTCGTTTCATGTTTGTTAATACCACCTCGCCTTTTGAAGTTTAAAGCAAGGTTCAAAAGAGCCAGGTGCTGAATCATAATATTAAAGCAAGTAAGGAGCTCCATGAAAGAGAGGAGATCTGAGAGGGGAAAGCAACAAACACGGCTTTCAACTGCCTTTTGTCGGCCTTTCTGCAGATGTCACCAGTTGTTATCCCCAGCAGAGGCTTCAAGCTTGTAGCAGTGCCTCTGGCTGATTCCAACTCAACGTTTCAAGTGTCAATCAAAAAGGAAGGACGCAGCTTAGGTCCTGGTCATTGTCCTGTGAAAAGAGCCAAGCATTTAACATTGATTTAGCTCCCTCAATATACAAAGATAGAGCCAGCTTTGTGCAGCAAAAGGGCCTTTGGCAAGGTTGCTTGTAGAGCAATTCCATCGCATCCGATGCTCCTTGGTTTAGCTGTCACACTGCAGTGTCTGGAGTCCTATGAAAAGTTATTCAGGAATGAGTGAGCAAATTAAAAAGAAATAACATGCTCTCCTAAATAGCAATGCAAGCTATAGAAAGTGCATTTAGCATCATATAGCCATGAAAAACATTTTTAATAAAAGTATTTTGTGCTTTTAAATGCCTTTTAACAAGGAGAATAAGATGTTTTAGGACAACAGGAGACCCTTGTGAAACCCATCTCCATTGGACTGGGTAAGTAATTGTACCCACAGCGTCTTGGTCAAGTGCTTGCTTATTTTGTTGTCAAGGCACTTACATTCACTACCATCCATCCACATACTGCATTATGCTTCCATCAAGTGGTAAAAAATGGCCCCAAACCCAATGATGACATTGGGCCCTGTCTGAATGCCACAGATGCCCCTGCCTCTGACCTTCCCATCCTTTCTCATGTCAAGTCCTGCCTGCCTCTCATAATTTTTTAAATTTTTTTTTGAAAACACCTTGGCAATTATTTCTTTCTCAGCCATTGTTCTCCCCACCAGCTCTCCCAGGCACCACAGATGAACCCCACTGGTCACAGAGCACAGTCATGGAAATGAAAAGTCTGTTGGTGGCCACTCTTGGGTGGTTTTGGCAGAGCTCTGGTGGGGATTAAGTTCTCGTAAGTATGTTAGGAACCCCATTTTTGTCCTTAAAAATCAAAATAAAACTGCATGAAACACCAAGTATTCCTGTTTTAAACAAAGCGAACACAGATAGATTTACCCTTTGTACCTGAAAGTAATGTTAAATTTATGAGGAAAAAATTACTGTCATTGTGCTTGTAAGTGTGGTTTTTCTTTATGAGGTTTCCAGCATCTTTCCATTCAAGTTTAGTGCCCTAGGCTGTGCAATAGGCTGACCTGATATCAGAGTCAAGGGTGTGGGTCCAACAAAATTCTCGTGCATACAGCCAGCTTCAATCAGGTGATGAAGGAAGTTTGAAGATGGGGAAAATGTTCCCCTTTAGCAAGGTCATTTACTACTAATTTCTGATTTGCACAATTATTACTTTTCCCCAATATTCTCATCATTTCCTGTGCAGAAATACAGATAAAAAAGTTGAGAAAATTCTCATGAGATTAGAACACTTCAGTCACATGATTGCAATAGTTTTTCAGAAGCTTGTTTTCCCTCTGTAAGGCAACTTTCTGGTAATACCTTCCCATGTCAAAACCACATTGACCAGTGGTACTTCCCAGCTGCAGGGAAACAGCACAACCCTGAAACTGGTCATGCATGGTGGTGGTTTTCCTGAATGTGGGACTACGTTACTCTTAATGAAGTAACTGCAGATTGCTCATGCAGCTCGTGTTATCTGCAGTTTAGAAATACTCTAACAGAGGATCCCATAGGATTGGGTGTATTTTTAAATCCCTGTATCATTACGGACACGCTCATTTCTGCATTCCTCTGAAGTAATTTCCAACATCCCCGTAGCTGGCACTCCAGCAGGCACTTTTAACAAAGTGTGACTCACTTAGTTCAGGGACAATTGCACTCCTCTAAACCTTCATTGGGTTTTCTAAACACCTTCATTTTGATCTAGCTCACATCCTTTTCTTTTGCTCTCACTTTCTGTCACTCTCTCACAGAAAATGTGTTGGTGGAGTTTCCTCCTGGCCCCTGAGTCTGCCCAGCAGCATAAACCGTACCAGGTGTCCACCTGGCACAATCTGTCCTTCTCCCAAACATCACAAAAAGCAGGAGACACATAATGACTCCTGCATTGCCATGTTGGTCATCCCAGAATATTCCATAGGCAGCTCAACAAACACTTTGGATTAGGGGTCAATGAGAAATCAGAGACTACAAATCACCAATGAAAACAAAAGCTGAAATTTTTGCTGCATTTTTCTAAAAGGCAACAACTTGTTGAATTGTTTTTGAGCTCCTGGCTAACAGGGACACAATAACAGTAATAATTTCAAAACAGCATTTTTCTGGGGCCTTTAGAACTTGTTTGGAAAAAGGTTCCAGGAAAAAGGAATCACATGAAAGCAAATATGGAAGCAGGTGCACATGGACATGTGCATGTGTTTATATGTGTGTGAGGGAGAGCAAAACAAAGGCAAAAACAAGCATTACAAAGCAAAGCTAGGAAACCAAGAGCTTCAGTGACCCTAATAAAACCCACTAAAGGTCAAATTTGTTTACCAGCTTGTCAATATAAGAAATGCACAGTTACAGTGTAGAGACAGTTTTACCATTTCATCACATTAAGATAATGAGGAGAAAAACAACAGTTAAAAAAACAAAGAAAGTGTCAGCTTGATCTAAGTTTCGGTCATGATCACCAAAATGTATCACTCACACCGTGGGGTAGTGCAGCAAGGGAAACAGGACACAGTCATAATTTGTGATCTGGTGGGCTAACCCATCCAGGATATTTCTGTATCCTTGCAGTCCTTGACTTCCAGTGTGTGCTTCTCATTGTGCTTTTCCAGTGGCACATCTCTCTTCCTTGTAGTGCTGGGCCAAATTCAGGCTTCCCTGAAGGTGCCAGAGAGCCCTGGCCTGCAGAAGGACAAGATTAGATGGACCACAGATGGTGAATGGCTAGTGAAGGTCTGGTGATATGCTTTCAAAAACACCTTTGTTTAACCACTCTTGACCCTCTGGGAACCAAAAAATCTCCCCAACAGCTTTGCTGCCTTGTTTGCTATTCCCCCATATGACCAAGGTTTTATTTCACTCTCCACCCACAACAGCTCATTTCTCTTAGGCCTCCTCAACCTGTTCACTCCCAGCCCTCCTGCTCTTGATGTGGACATGTTTTCAGAAAGCATGTATGTGAGTGATTCATTCTCCTCAGAGGTCAAAACAAAACAAGTGACAGGAGTCATTTTCTATGAGCAAGTAGACATAAGTGCCTTGCAAACCAGTTTCAAAACTCAGGGAACAGCAGTGCCACACACCATTTCCTGGGAGGTCATGAGATAATGCATTTGCATTCTTCGGTACTGTGACTCTAATGTTTCTGGTTGCCATTGTATCCCTTGGAAATAATGGCTTCTGGTTAGTAGATGCAGACTATATTCCCAGCAACTTTGCTAATGCAGGAACTATAGTGCATCCAGATGCTCCGGCCTTATCCATAAAGAGTAGTTGCCTAAGTGTTTCATTGGAAAAAAATGCCACAGTCCTGGGAGTGTCAGGGATGTAGCCTATACAAATCAATAATTTTGTTTATATAAAGATGATTTTTTTTATTATAATCACACAATATCATCTTGCTGAAGTGCCTGTTATTACAGGCTAAGGGCTATGGAACAAAGAAATTTAGTTTGGTTTTGTTTTAGACGGTGTAACTCTGGATTTGCACTGTTTCTTCATTAGCAAAACCTCAGTGTACGTTGTCTATAGGGAGCACTTTCATTCATCTCTCCCACTCAAAATCCCTTTTCGATACAGTGATTTTTGTACACCTTCACTGATGGCAGATTGCAAAATCTAAATTACAGGCATTACCCTCTTCTTCATTTGTCAGGCAACAGGTTTGTGATGATGTCTCCAGCCAAAATTTTCCAGAGTTGGTGGAACTACAGGAAATATCAGTGCCTCTAATAACAATTATGTCTCAAATTTGAATGTTGCTGTCAGGGCTACCAGGAGTTCTTAATCCCATATTTAACCATCTTCATAATTAAAAATATAAGCGTTCCAAAATTAATAGCCAAATCTGCAGGGTGGCTGCCATGATGGACTCTTCTGATCACTATGCCCACTTACTAAATATGTCTCAGTGGCAGGGCTATTTCTAAAAGCAAGGAGCCTCCAGCTTCAGGCACCTGCTCTAATTCAGTACCAGGACCAAAAAATAAAAACCACACAGTTTTTCCAGGACCGTCTCTGTTTACCTCTTACATATAAAAGCAAAGGAAACACCAAAGAAGAAGTGTATGCTCACTAGGATAACCCAGGCTGGTCTGTAGGGTACATGTTCCATCAATTCACTAGTGCAAAGAGGATTAGCACTATTGCTACAGTCCTGATGTTCTCATGATATGTATGAGGCATGTTTTTGCAGAGGGGGAAGTAACATGTTAAACCAACAGATCTACCCACAAATTATCAAGCTCAAAAACCACTGGTCAGATTCAGTATCGGTGCATTTTCTTTTTCCAACTGAAACTATTCAGTGGATGAGACTGTATTTGAAGACAGTTTTGGCTGCTCTGGAACAGCATTTTCACCTGATTCTTTATTTTGATCACCCCTATCAGATGTATCCCCATACAGCCATCATCAGCAAGCCACTGCTTCCATGGTAAGGCATCAGACATTTAAGTTTCTTATACACTTGTCCCACATTCTTGCTAGCTTTTACAGTCCTTGAAATCGTATCTATTTTCATCAACCTTCTGGCTGCCAGTGTGCTGCCACCTGCACATTATTCCTCCATTCCTCCCTGACTCCTTATGTCACTGCTCATGCAAGTAGCCATGACTTTAAATAACAAGCTTACAGCTCGTGTTAGCTGTGTAAGTGCAAGAAAATTGTGCAGGCAAACTCCTCAGAGAGCTGATATGGTACTACTCAATCTTTCTATGTCACAGCGTCAAACCTCAGTCAGGCTTCTCCCTGTGAATTTGCTGGGTGACATTCCACCTGCCCAGGACCACCAACACTGGACTGGGGCTTTCCTGCTGCTAGTCTCCCACTTGCAATTTCAGTATTTTTGGGATTCATCTGTCTTCTGGACTCTGTACCTTTAAGGTTCAGGCCTGGTTAGGTTTGGTTTTTTTGGGTTTTTTTTAAATTTCTCTAGGGTAACAAGTATAAAAAACTTTTCTAAACATACGTGTGAATACAAGTTGCACTTTCGAGGTGTTTATAGATATGCAGAGGGAAGCCTTTAGGAAAAGCACTGGATGCTCACTAACATTTGAAGTGCAACTAAGGCTGTAACTGAGACAATATAACTGTGTCATAGGAAAGTGCATGCATATAGAATCTTAGTATTACATACATGAAGAAAGCCATATATACGTGATTGCAAATCAGATGTTAACACGGCTTTTTAAAAATACTGATCAAGAAAAATAAAGTTGGTAATTAGCATATGTCATTAATGTATCAAAATATTTTCTATTTAAAGTAACACTAAGCATTAAATGAACCATAAATATAATTATTGCACGCTTTAATCGGCTTGATTTTAGCCCTCCCTCCCTTTTTTATTTTTATCCAAGTTTGTGACAGGCAAAGTTTTTCTGCATGTGAAACTGCTGCAAGGTGGCACAGGCTACAGTGTGCTGGGATATGTGTGACAGTGTGACAACCACATCTGCAGGAACAGCAAACTAGCTCAATCACTGGCATCACCAGTTCAGTTCAGCTGAGGATCTGGCCCCTGCCGTGTTTATTATTAGATGGAATGGATGAGAATGTATTCATTTTCTGCGGAACTTTTTGATGGCCTTGCTCTTTCTTCCTTTCTTTCCATTTCTCATACCCCATCCAAAATTTGTGCTGCAGAAATTCAATGCCCCTGTTGCTTTCTTTCACTTGAATCTCAATTGCACAGCCAACCAGATTTCATCATGGCATATATGCTCTTCCACTTGCTATCTGTAATCACTGTCATTGTGAAACTCAAAGCTAAGTCAAGAATTGTTGCCTTTTTATGGCTTCCTCTTTTATATATGTTGTGTTGGAGAGCGGTCGTTACCGCTTTTTTGTCATTATTTCTGGGCTTCACTCCATTAGCTACTGAACAGGCCTTCTCTCATTGCTTTCCTTCAGTAAATACTGTAACATTCAGTTTCCTTTCAGACTTGTGCTTTTAAAGAAAATCTTTGTACAATTAAAGATATGAAATTGCTAAATACAAGGCTGCATTTATTGTTCTCCCTTTTTTAAAGGTTTAATCACACTTAATGGCTCTCTTGAAAACTTGAATTTTCCATGCGGATGGTTTTACCCCACTGAAAGAGTTTGCTAATATACTTTTCAAGTGTTTTCTACTTAAATGAGCTATTCAAGAAGTTTTGTGCAGAATAAGATTGAGGAAAGATATATCCAGAAACAATTACGAAAAACGTCCAGGACTATCTTTTTATCCATTGGTGGAGATTCATGAGCTCAAGGAGCAGCCAGAAATAGAAAAGAGAAAATATAATCCTGTCCTGCTGTGGAGGAAACATCTTGAAATATCTTGTGTTCGTCCTTTTGGACCACTCTCAGAGTAAGTGTTGCTCCATATTGAACCCTCCCAAGATGCAGCCCCTGATTCCTACGAGATGAGAACTGAACATGGTGAGAACTGGGCTGAGCACATATCCCAAAGAGGTGGCAAGTTTGGTCCTGCACCTCTCATTCCAGCCCCAAGCACCAGCACATTCTCTGGGAGCACCTCTCTGAAGTGCTGGGAGTTGCAGTGCTTCCTGCTGCAGGCTGGAGAGTTGTTGATACAAAGAGGGTAAGTGCACATCTTTACTCAGGTCTTGGCAATCAATTTTCTGGCTGTGACTGACCAGCCAAAAGCACGCAGCCGCCCCTACAAGACACAGGTTGGACATTAGTGCAGTTTGAAGTCTTGCCATGGCTGTTTATCACATCCAGGAATGAAGCCATGAGCCCTGGAAACTTCTAAACATATCAATCCATTTACTCAGAGGCACAAATTCCTTTGGTTTGCCCAGTGCTTCTATCTTGATAGTCAAAGCCATTCAGGGTATTGGACTTTGCTTCCTGAGATATCTCATCTCCTTCCACCAACATGACCTCCGGTGACATTTGATGGGAACAATCTGGACCGTGAACCAACAGGGAAACTTTGTGAGCTTGTGCAATGAAGTCCTCACAGCTCCTGGAAATAGACTTCATTATTTACTTTTATGCTTTCTGATAGTCATTGATCTCAATATGTTCAAATATAAATGTTCATTCCTTTTTGGCAGACCTGTTCTTCTCAAAAGGTTTAAATCAAACCTGGAGATTCCCAGTGCCATTCACTTATGCACAAGACCTTAAACAAAACAAGGGCAAATCTTACAGGAAATCTCACAAGCTACAGGAGAAGTAGGGAGGCAGAGAACAAAACAATCTCTGCTATTTTATTTATATTTCTAAATAATTGGCAGCCGCTCAGCTAGTTTGGTAATGGGGTCCATATAAGTAGGTAGGTACAGGTCTAGTCAGATGAAGATTATAAATTAAATGTAGTAGGAGTAATATTTCATCTGTCTGTCTCAGGGCTGATACCATAACATAAATCCTGAGATACTTTAGATTATATATATGTGATATGCCAATCTCCACTTAAATATTTTGGGGCTGCTCCCAATAAAGTTAATGGAAGTAGGATCAGCACTTTATTTCTCCCATGCTCTCAGTGAGTCTTCACTTCCCATCAAGCAATTCCTGTGTTGTATTACATTGATACAAAAGCCTCACTCTGCTCGTCTCAAAGCCAGCAGGCTTTGTTTGATCAGTGGGAGTCCCGTTAGGGTATTAGTGCTTTAAACTGAAGCTCCCAGACTGGATTCCCGGGGCTCAGAGCCACTCAGCCTCATTGCAAGCATTCTGTCCTTACTGCAGCATGTGTAAGAGCACTCAGCTCCCCAGAGCCTTTTGCCTCTTGCACACAATTTCACATCATCTTTCTGCTCCCTTTGTGCACTTCCACTCTGGCGCCCTTTCAGGCCCTGCTTGATCAAGGGTTATCAGCATCTTTGGGGTGGTCTGCACTGGGCTGGGTTGAAAGCAGCAGGGCATGCAGCATGGAGCAGCTGCACTCACTGGGCAGCAGGAGAGGGGTCCAGGACACCCCACCACCCCCACCAGTGGTTACAGCCATCGTACACAGTCATTTCAAATGAAGTTGTTTCACTTCACTCTTAGGATTTGCTTAGGTTAGCAGTGGGATTGCCTAGCAGTGGGGGTGCAGGCAGAGTACTCAAGGAGCTTCCCAGACAGGACAAAGACTTCAGGCAGGAGTCAGCTGTATGATCACCGACTGCTAATGGCTCAGTTTATCTAATAACCCTCTTGCTGTTGATGAAATTGAATTTTCAGTCCAGGTATTTGAATTATCACCAACCATGAATTCCAAAACCTGCCAGTGATATGAACCTGAATAGCAAATACTACACACCTCTCTATCACTTCTGGATTTGTTACAAACAAACAAATAGCTCAGGAGCAGAGACAGGATCAGGTGATATACGTAACCAGATATTATAGATCACGGGTTCTGCATTTATGAAGAACCCTTCACAGAAGATTCTTATTCAAAATTATGGCAAACAGCAAATACAAACCAGCATTTTTTTATTGCAAACAGTGTGAATGGGAAAAAGAGAAACTCAGGCTTTAGAGGCTTAATCATGAGCCACATTCTGTTATATTTGCACATCACCTGGTACCTGAAGTGGTCCTGTCTGGTCACTGCGCTGCCCAGCACACCCTGAAGCATGTGCCCCACTTCCACTCAAGCCAAACGTGTGCTTTGGGAGAACAGTCATTTTAAGCACTATGCTGAAGCCAGGTGCTAGATTCGCAATGGAGAGGTAAATCAGCACCCAAGGTGAGAGGCAGAACCCAGGTCTGTGACTTTTCCCTCAGAGACAGTTGACTGGCACAAAACATTTTCAGGATTCTTACAAAGGCACACTAACTTCCCAATTCATCTTGGAGTGGGCATCATCAAACACTGCTTTTTCTCATGTTCCGGTTCTGGTTTTCTTGTAAGCACTGCACAGGAAAATACTCAGTCCTTTAGTGCCTGGGAACGTCACATGAGGACGTCTTTAAAAGCCATGTGATGTTCTTTCAGTTTGTTTTCTTAAACACAGAGTGTCTCCAAAGTTACTGATTAATTTCACGCAGCACAAGGAGAACTATTGATTTCCCATGTCTGATTCTGACCCTTTAAGATATAAAAATGCAAATACATTGCTTAAAGAGAATATTTATTTATTCCTTGTACCTGCTACACAAAAGGAGCTGCAACACGAAAAGCAGTTTTTGCTGGATTTGTTTTGATAAGTGCAGCATGTTTGGTATTTCACTGAAACAATATGCTAGCATACCCATTTCTGAGCTATTTCTCATATCAAACTCCCCCTCTTCTGCTCTACACTCCATGGCTCTCCCACACTGCCACAGCACACACAGAGTGGTGGACCTGCAACTTTGCTGGCAATGTTTATTTTCAAAAGACAAATATTGTGCCAGTGCTAACTTCAATTAGGAGACTTATTTGACAATCTGACTACTCCATCTGATGCCTCAAGGGCAAATTTCAGCACTTTATGAAAGATGTTGGCCAAAGACATCTATATGAATAAAATATAGAGGAGAGAAGTTTTAATGAACACTCGAAAACAAAACTATCAAGAATTAATTGCAAATATTTACATGCAAATAAAGGGGTTGGTTTATATCTGTGAAGGCTGGCGCATTCAGAAAAAAAGCTGCCGCTCCATCTTTTAACTCACCCCGCGGTGCCTCTGTATTGCAGGCGTCTCCGGTGGAGTACAATCGATACCATAGGAGGGGCAATGTGCAGCCCCCACGGGGTGTGGGTCCTGCAATCCCATGGCAAGGCACTCTGCCCACCAGGAACCACGCAGGGGGGCTTCACCTCGCCACATCTCTGTGGATTTGCTCTGTGTTTGACCATTTTTATTCACATCCAAACACCTGGCAGAAGTTATTTTGTACTGCATTTTGATTACTTAGCGGTGCTTTACTTGCAGGCTATTTCCAGAGCACGTAAAAGGCTCCTGTGCTGTTCTGGGAAAAGCTGTTCTCATTGGGCAGAGAGTCACCTGCAGCAGAGAGCCTGCCCAGGGCCTTGCACAGCCCAGGAGCACAAGGGGAGCTACACCTGCCCCCTTGTAGCTCTTGTTCAGCTGAAGCTCCAGGTGCCTTCTGCGGGAGGTTTGCAGACTGAGCTCTCTGCTCCTCACTGCTGCTGCTGCTGCTGCTGCGAGGGCACTGGGGAAAAGGGAGTGTCACGTCACAAGGAAAGGTTTTCAGAACTGCTTCCACAGCCCCACGCAGGTGCTAACAACACGGATTGTCCCCACTCCTCTGGAAACCAGGAGCTGGCATTTGGTATCCCAGCTGGGTAAAAAACACAAAAGCAGAGGCATTTTCTAGTCCAATCTACAGTCCTGCACCTGGAAGGAAGGGAGATGTCTTCAGTACAGACTTGAGAATGCCACAGAAAGAAACCTAGAGAGGACAATGGTCCTGGCTGTCTGCAGCTTCTCATCTCACACACCTATGAAAGGTGTGCTCAGGTCATGCACTGAAACCCCCTAACATCACTGGCACCAGGGCAACTTTGGCCCAAAATCCATAGACACGGACGCCACAGGCAGGACCACTGGCCTGTTTACCACCGAGAGAATTGCCCCAACAGCAGGCAGCTAAAACACAGACAAAGGTGACATTGTAGCACAACACTGAGTGAAAAATTCGGGTTTTTTATCCCTCTCTCTCACAGTGTCTGATGGGCTGCTGCTGAAAAGTTGTCTGTTCCAATGAGGCCACAAAAGCTGGAATACTTTTCTGAACCAGTATGGTCACAATTGCGAGCTGGGAATTATTCTCACGAGAGTTAAAGCCTGTGTAAATTATTCAAAGGAGACATAACCTCGCTATTTAAGTCTTAATTATCATTTCTAATACTTTATAGGAAAGATACCACCCCTCATAGCTCCTTTAAGGTCAAGTAGATACCCCAGGCCTGATCCCTAAGATGATGGGACCCCGCACGTTGGCTCCCAGGCAGTTTCTATTTGTATTTGACTGTTCACCCGCCCTTATTTCACAGCCAAGCACACGAGCAGTTTTTTTCTATAGGCTTTAATTGAAAGGTCTCTCGAACTATGGCAGCTGGGAATGTTCTGTTGGAATGACTTTCTGGGGGAAAAATGTGCCTTTTATAAAATCGGGATTTCTTTTATGGGAAAATTTTAATTTTGCCAGAAATTTCTGATTTGCTATTAGGAAAAATCAAACTGATGGCTCCATGGCTGCTTGGCTGGAAGGCTCCTGTCGATTTTGTTGTCGTCTGCAGGGAGAGAGCAAAATTGACAATAGTCTTCCAGGCAGGCAGCTGGGGAGATGCAGCAGGTCTGGAAGAGGGAGGAGGGGAGGTTGAGTGCCCTGGCGCTCTGCCGGCCCTGCAGCCCAGCTGCCTCCCCAGCAGCCAGGCTAGGGGGAAGGCGAGGAGAAGGAGGAGGAGGAGGAGAGGCAGGCATGGGGTGGCCAGCCTGCAGCAGCCTGACGATGAGGCTCCCGCCGCTCTCTCTTTTTGCCAGGCAGCTGGCAAGCCCCAAGAAATTCCAGTTTGCTTCCCCTAGAAGAGATTTTTTGCCTTTTTTTTTTTTTTTTTTTTTTCTGGACAGTATTTACTAGGAAAAAAAAAAACATTTAAAAACAAAATTTAAAATCTCACAATTGAAGGGGGGTTTGGGGTGAAGGGAAAGGGATAATTTAAAAATGACTGTTTTCTCATGAGAAGGTTTGTCTATGCTTCACACAGCTCTAATTACACTGGTGAGGAAAAAAAACTTCTGTTTTTTGGTAAGAAGTACACGTGCAGTAAATAAACATACTTGTGTGGCCAGCAAAAGGACATCACTAGTCACAATTAAGATTGATTTGGCTCAGTCACGGAAAAAGTGTATATGTCTCCTTTTGTGCCTCAAAGTGTCTGGTGGGGGGGTGATTCCAGGTCAAGCAGCAGCACTGCCTTTACCAACAAAGCCAGACCCCAAAAACCCCAGCAACCCTGTGCCTCTGCCTACAGTTAAGCAAAAATCAGAAAAAAATCTTCTAAAACCAAAAAGAAAGCAGAAATACATTGACAAGTTCAGTCTGATGCAATTTGAAAGGGCTGGCTAATAAATCCTAAAATTCAAGGATATTTATGGAATTGGTCATAGACCAAGTGCAATTACACAGACTGAGTACAAGGCAGTGAGTGTGTCTTGCTATAACATAGACCATAAACTAGAAGCTGAGCCCACTGCAGGCTGTTTTGCGGGCTGTGAAGCTTCTTCCATTGTGTGTTTGTGTGTGTTCCTCAACCTTCCTGAACGCGTTCAAGTCAGCTCCTGTCTGCTCCACACTGACAAACAGCACTAGAAGCTGTAACTACGACGACAGGAGGAAAACATAGATTCACTTACCGACTCTAAAAAGTATTTAGCCCCAGTAATGAGTTAGGGGCATAGGGGGGCCACCCTTTGAGATTTCACACACAAACACACACAAAAGCACTCTCATGTTTGTAAGACTCATTATTCTTATGTTCCTAAGCAGATTTTTTGTAAAAGAGAAAGACCAAGAGTCATGAAATCTTTGAATGATAACATTCAGAAAATCAGAGAAAATATTTCTACAGGCATCTTGAAATTAAAAAAAAACAAAAAGAAGTTAAATAATATTTTTCTATCTTCCAATAATCCAACCCTGATTTCTATATTCCAATGATCCATCGTATAGATATTGTGTGGTTCGTGACATCAGTATTGATGAAACATCAAAAGGTAATTGTATCAGTGCAGAGCAACTTCAGCAGAGCAGAAGAGCAAATATGAATTTAATTGTAGGTTCTCAATGATTATTTTATAGTGTAGATTTTTTGGATAATTTATTAATCCTAACAAAGATGAGTGATTTGGAGGCTGCATCTTTTTTTATTTCTTAGGAGTTATTTTATTTGATAATGACATTAAATATTAGAAACTATAACAGCTGGTGTGTTTATCCTTACTTGAGTGTATTAACCTCTTTAGCCCTTTTTTCCAGAAGAAGGATTCAGCATTACAGATTTGACTGTCAGCTGCAGTGCCTGGCGGCCCGTTGGATTGGCACCCTGACAGAATCGAAAGTCCAGTGCTGCAAGTAAACATGGATGACATTGCAGATAGATAGAACTGGCTGACTTGAGGCACCTGCAGCTGTTTGCACCAGAATAAAAGCAAAGGTTGTGTTCACTGGAGTGGAAAAACACTGAATTTACCTCTAGTTATTTTGCCTGGGAAATCCCCCACCTCCCCACCCCTCTTATTTTTTTTCCTGGTTGTACATTTTGGAACCTTTCCACTAAAAGCATATTAGGCTGAAATACTTAAGTGAAAAAATCCACCAGACACCAGAGGGTTTTATAACCTATTTCCCCCCACTCCCTTTTATTTTTTCTTAAATTCATTGAACAGTTTCCCCACCAGCTTCTGCCCAGTAAAATTCGCTCTTTACCGGTGTGAATACTGGGTTGCAGGGAAGGATGCGAACACTGAATAGCCAGAAACAATTCTCAGCAGCTGATTTCTCAAATGTTGAATAGATAGAAACACTTATAAGCAGCTGGATTTTTTTTTTAAATGCAGAATATACAAGGACTGCCACAAGTGTCAGAACAACAGCATACCTAACCATTTTGTTCACCAAAAAAGTCTTGATCTCTTAAGCACTCCCGCTTCCCAGGACAGGTCCTCAAAGTCCTTGGAAACAAGGAAGACAGCACAGGAACTTAGAAGCAACTCTCACTGGTATGCTGTGATAGATCTGCACAGCAGCCTCATAGCCAGAATATTCATTTCTGGAGCACGGGGGATCTCGGCGTGCTTTACGAACAGCATTTAATTGCCATAATCCCCAGTAAAAGTATTATATCTAGTTCACCAGTAGATAAACTGACGCACAAAGAGCTTAGGGGACTTGCCCAAGGTCACACTCTGAGTCAGTGGTGAGCCGGTGACAAAGAGGTGACTCGGGGCAGACGGCACAACCGAGGGTGATGCCGAGCCTGCCTGGCCCGGTCCCGCCGGCAGAGCCGCTCTCTGTGGAGCGAAGATCAGCAGCTGGACTGACAAACGAGTGCGAGAGGGGAGGGTAGGTAGGTATGACAGAAACGAGGTGTTTGATGGCTGGGCTTTTCCCCTATGCCACCTGCATCCCTTTATAATATCAGATCATTTACATTTTTAAAGAAAGTGTATTCTTTTTCATCATGGGCCACTGGTGAGCCTAACGCTATCTTTTGTGTGGCACCCCTGCTAACGGAGGTGGCGGAGTATCAATCACAGCTTTCCCTGGGGTCATACCTTACTATGCTGGCTCTTGATCAGAAAGAAGCAGATGGTTATTTACAAACAAAATAATCAAGACCTCAAGAAGGTTGGGTTTTTTTTCCCCAAACCCTCCTACAGATGAGGCCAAAATAAGGTAAAGTTGCTTGTGTCCCCTCCTGCCAGCTTTCAAGGACACTGCTTGTCCTACCAGCACCTTTAAATGTGTTATCGTTAAATTTGCCAGAGAAATGCGTGGCACCTGACAGAGTAGGGTTGTCTTAGATTATTCAATGACTTTCATGAGGATCTGGCACTTAAACCACAGTGTGAATTACTGCTAGATTATTGTGCAGGAATATTGTTATCTGCCATACACTACATGTTTGCAATCAGTTCTTTACAAGCAACGCACAGGCTGCCTTTGAATCTTTTTCAGTAGTCATAGTCACCCTCCTTCTTTATTTAGTGTTAAGTGTTATTCATTTAGCAGTAAAAAAATGAACAAAAGGGAAGAAAGCAGGTGCTCTAAGTTTACTCTACAGCCAGCTGTCAGGAAGATACACTTTACTTATTTATTTATTTTTTTGTGGCACATAAAGGGGATTTATTGAAAGTGTTGGGGGAAAAAATATGAAGCATACGTTCAATCAGTCTTTTCTGTAATCAATAAGGTTACTGAAGCAGAAAAAAACTATAATGAGTTGTCACAGAATTTGAATTCCCATTTACTTCCTTTTATATGTATTCAGGCAGAAAATCATCATGGAAAGCGAAAGTTGGGAAGCAAGGCCTGGCTATGACTCTTGGGTTGGGTTTGTTTTGATTTTTCCAGGTAGCATTTGACCAACTGCTTGCTGAGTGACAGGGGCAGGTGAAGTTATAGTTACCAAAGTGCAATTTCCTTGCATTTCAGGTGGAGAAACCCCCTGGTGAAGTATGACTGATCTTCCTTTCAGAAGATGCTCAGCCACAATGGTACAGCCGCCTGGGCTCACTGCAAATAACTTACCCCTCTAAGTATTCAGCATTTCCAGCCAAGGGTCAAAGTGTCCCCAGCTTGAATGTAAACGAAAGAAGAGCCCAGCACATACATGAAAGATGTCATTCCAAAGGCATCTGGAGGAGATTTGACCACACAGCCCAAGAACTTTCACTTCCCAACACATGTTTAGAGATTCTTAAAAGCATTGCCAAATTATGTGAAAAAGGGTGGCAACAAAATTCTGTCCTCACATCACGGCATACTCCTGAGAATCTGAGGATCCATAGATTTAAGGCACACAGTAGCTAAAATTGGTTTGATCTCAAATATTTTTCTTGAGGGATCACACAACATGATATCACTTGCTCAGTTTGCTTTCAGTTTATCTTGCTTATATGTTTTTCATGTGATCCTTCTTACTTATGTGCCTGAATGTCCCCGTGGTTTCCAAAAACACTCATTTTTCCTCAGTGTTCATCTTTTAAATTTTTTTCCCAAATGTTTCCTAGTCACTCTCACAGTCTGGTAGCCCTTTGGCTCTGTGATTCGCTTGTCCCACCAGGAAACTGCAGAACACCTTTTATTTATAAGAATATGTTAAATTTATATGATAGAGAATGGATGTTCTGATCTCAGCACATCATGGTGCATCTTGGGAAAGGTGAGCAAAAATCTGACCCACATAAAAAAATAAGAAATTAAGGTACCTGAAGTCCAATTTCTAGCAGCCAATATGGCGGCTTTTAAAACACAGGCCCCTGATAATTATCGGTTTAAAATTAAAAACTTTCTCTTCTGTGTTTGTACATATGTAAAGACAAAATATGAAAAATTCCACAGTAGATAATTTTCATAAAGCACTAAAATCAATTGGTCACCCAAATAAATATATGTGGAAACTTTGTGACGATCTCTAGACATTGGTTACTTCTTTGCATTCTTTGAATGCTACTGAAGTATACTGTCTACACCAGCACATCATCCTTTGGTGATGAGGATTTAGACCTTAAACTAAACGGTCAAGCCAATGTTAAACTGAAGAAATTTTTCTCCGATTGGCTCTAATCCTTCCCTCTTTCTCTCTTTGTTGGTTTTTTTTTCCTTTCTACTTACTGGTTTTTAATTTTTTTTTTTTTTTAATGCAGACAATCATAGAATTGAGACAGGGAAAATACAGCACATTGCCAAAATCACATAAATTTTAATGGCTTTCCTGTTCACTTAACCCCACATCAACAGTGCGACCTTGCTAGTCTGAACCATGAACCATCAGGGTGTGGAGGCCAAGAGCAGGGTGGATCTGGCCTTGCTCCAGTGTCTATTGCAGAAAGGAAGCCGTGGGGCATTTTGTGGGATATTTTTGAAAACACTGTGTGTCTTTTTCAAGACACTTGTGCCCTAATTATGGGGAAGCTGGCAGTAGGTTTGGTAGCCAGTCAGCACCCACCTCCAACAAGACTGACACACAATTAGCACTTGGGCAGGCAATGTTACTCAAGCGCTTTCTAATAATCTCTGTTTCTTCAGCATAACCTAAATTTTTAGTCATCCTTTGTTTCCAGGATATTTACACACCCCGAAGTCCTTAACGACTTTGTTCTCCTAGGTAAGGAATTCTAATTACTGTTAACAGGAAGGAAATTTAAGAACAGAGAAAGAGTTAAGGAAAGATTTTTTAAAGGTGTTCTAGCACCACAAGACGTAGAAGCACATATCATTAGTCCAGAAAGGACAAAAGCAGTGATCTTCTGTGACCTCTTGTACCATGCAGGCTACTTAACTTCCCAAAATACATGCATTTTAAGTAGAGCAAATCTTTCAGAAAACATTCCATCTTAATTTTAAAATTTCCACTGGTGTAGAAAGTGCCACAACCCTTGGTAATTTGTTCCAAAGGTTAATTACGTTCCCGCAGAAAAATGTGCACCTGATTTTTAATCTGAATTTGTCGCTATAAAACTTTGAGCCTTCAGAGCCTGCTATTTAACAGACTGAAGAGGCTTCATTTTAAAAATTGCATTCCCCATGGAGGCAATTAGTGTGGGATTGTCTCACTCAACGTTAACCACGCAGAAATGAAGCATCTTGTCTCACCCAGTGCTTGGGGATCGTTCTGTAACCAATTGAGAGAAACAGGCAGTACCTGAGGGCAATCCATTGCAGCTATCCCTGTACAGGATTAGTTGCCCACTGGAGATATCTAACTTCTGCACTGACTGCATAAGGGGACAAAGCACTGAGTTGAAACCCTATTCTTATCATTTGCATGGACAAAGTTGGGCCAAACGTATCCCATCGTTCTGGTGTGGGATCAGCTCACTTCATTAGTCTTCTGTTTTCTGGAGGAAATTTAATTAATTGAGCTCTTCATGGTAAATCAGTGGGAGTGTTCTCCCAGCTCCCCAGCTTATCAACATCCCTCTTGAGAGGGATTCACCATGGGAATGCCAGTATCAATAGTAATACAAACCCACTCTGCTCAGACCTGACATTCCCCTCTGAACATCCACTTACAACCCTTTTCTGTACCATACTGCACTGGAAGTTTTGTTTTCCTGATTATACACCTGTAACGAGTTCAAAGTAACTTTAAAAGTCACACCTATTACAGGTTAGTCCTGTAAGGCCAACTTTTGCTGTTGCTAGACAAAAACAATTCGACTTTTGTCCAAAACATCTAGTTTATCAGCAACACATTCATTTTATTACTGTCTACTCTCCTAGTGTTTGTGTGGTCTGTATGTGTAGTCTATATAATCTATAGGGACTGCTTTTTTTTTTTTTCAGGACATGTTTAGAAATGTTAAATGGCTTTGGATCCAGAACCATTCTCTGCAGGATTCCAGTGGTGACATACTTGCTCAGTGAATATTCTCCATTTACAATTATATACTGAGATGTACCAATTAGCTATTTTTTAATGCATTTGATGTTTGCTGCAATGATTTTGTGGCATTCTCCTTTATTAACCAAAATGTCAGGTGGTACCAAGTCAAATGCCTTACAGATATCTAAGTACATTACATCAGTGCCATTACCTTTCTCAACCAAGCTTGTAATCTCATAAAAATGATATCAAGCCAGTTTGACAAGATCTATTTTCCATAAACCCATGTTGAAAGGCATTAATTATATTACCTTCCTTTAATTCCTTATTAATCAAGTCTCATATCAGCTGTTCCAGTATTTTGCCTGGGATCGATGTCAGGTTGACAGGCCTATAATTACTCAAGTCATCCCGTTTAACCTTTATAAATGTTGGCTCTATATAAGCTTTCTTTCAGCCTTCTGGAACCTCCCCAGGGCACCAAGATTTGTTGAAAATCATCATTAATGGTTCACAGAGCTCCTTTGCTAGATCTTTCAAAATCCTCCATTAGCATCTGCAGCCTCTGCTGTGACCACACGTCATTCTTGTTGCAAAAAAGGTCTGGGAGGTCCATGAGACACTTTTTGCATCTTCCAGAATCCAAATACCTATGCAAGCTTGGCTGCCAGCAAGCTGCTTAAAGAAAGGAAAACAGAGAAATAAAATAACATTTTTTCCCCAATCTCTGCCCCTGGGCACTTTAAATATTAATTCCCAAGAGAGCATATAAATTCACAAGAATGTTTGTTACATAGCCCTGCCTGGAATAGAAACATCATATGATCCCAACCTCAAACTCACAAAAAGTGGCCATCATTCCAAGGGATGCCACAAATTTCTCCTGAGAAGAAGCCTGGTTGCACAGTCTCTGCAGCATCCAAAGTCCTGATGCGCTGGATATTTTGCTCTTTGAAGATGCAGTTTTCCCTCTATCTGCATCATGGCACAGCTGAGCTGTATTCAGGCTATGGATGAACCCCAGCAACCTGATTAGTCCAGTCACTTTGTAAATACACAATATTGATAAATTCTACATGAAAGAGACTGGCATAAATATGTGTGTGTGTGTGTGTGTGTGTTTATAAAGTCCCATCTGAAAGAAAAGCCACTCCCAGGAAATTTAAAAAAGAAAAAAATCATGTAGTGTAGTACTTTTAAAACTGAAATATTCCAAATATTGAGCTGTAGGATATGTTTCCAAAATGCTGACACGTACAAATGGGACACTGAAACATTGTCAGTAGTGAATATTGCATTTTTCAGGTAAGGGAATTGATGCTTTGCTGTGATACATATAAAAACGCCATAGCAGAAATATATCCTGTTGTAATTTTTTAGCATCCTTGTTCAAGTCCATCTTTTCTGGTAAGAATTTATTTTGTGGATATCCAGGCAGCCCATCTTCTCACAGACTGAAGAGCAGGTATTTCTGTGTTCCCACTCTCTATGAACTCATAGGTTCTGCGTGGCAGGCAGAAGGGGTGTTTTCAATTCTAAGTGTGCATGCCTAATTTAACTTTGCCGGTAATTTAGCTAAGTTGTGCACTGAGATTTTTTGTGAACAAGTAATAAAATGCATGGACAATTTTCCACATAAACATTTTCTGAGGTACTTGCATGCTATCTGAATTCTCTACATGTTCATTCTCACAGATGAAGCCCCCGAAGTTTTTGTTTCTATCGGTTTTGGTATTTTGTTCAGGTATCCTTGAGATTAGTTAATGAATTAATTATTTTCTAAATTGCCCTGTGCCAATACAGCTTGCAGGCAGGAAGCATGACGGGAGGGATGTTTGAAAAGCTGAGTGAAATAAGCAGAGCAAGTTCAGATGTGAGAGTGTATCTACACAAACATCTATATACACAAACCTATATGTAGGTAGGTCTGTAAATATGTATGTTTATGTGTGTGTGTGTGTGCATGTGCAGAATCTCAGTTGCTAGTACTCTTTTTGGATACAGATACCGAAAATCACCCCAAATTTAGAAGGGTAACACTAACATGAGATATTCACAAACCTTTAAAATAATGAAATATTTAAAATTAAATCTTACCAGGTGTAATATATTTTGAATTGCAAAGGTCTGTTAAGTGAAAGAGAATGACCCTAAAAATATTATATTATTAATCAAAAAACCAACCAAACAACCAACAAACCAACCAAAAAAGATGTATTTCTTAGCTGATGTCACAGATCTGGTTTCCTCACTGAGATAGGTGCAGCAGAAAGAATCATTACCATGAATGGAAAACAAAGTGATTTGATGCATGGGCCTTCTTGCTTTGGTACTGCAGGTTAGTTCACATGAAAATGGATGGAAGTGAGTGATTAAATGAATATTCTATATGGGATAAATCTGAGGTTCCTAAATAAACTAATGCAGTAAAATTAAAAGTGGAAGAACAAATGCTCTACATTTCATATATTTAACTCATGGAACAGACACTGTTGGAGGATGTTATTGAGAAAAATACCCAAGGAGATAGCTAAAAAGGCAGCAGTGAGAATAATGATGACATGAGCTGAACTACCACGAGTTACAAAAACCTATATAAATACCCAAATATCATAAATGAGGGATTCTTTAACTTGGTATCCATATTTGGTGTCTTACCTTTATTCCAGGGCTATTTGTACCATCGTTGGAGGCAAAATATCTAATTAGATAAACGATGGGCTCATGACACAAATTTCCACTGTTTATCCAGTGCCACAATGCTGTAAGTATACAGTTACTTCAGGCATACCAGTTAGCCACACCAAACCCATGCAGGGGTAACACTCCCCTCACTGGAAGAGCATTGCTTACACAGCTGGGGCAACCAGCTCCAGGCAGCAGCTCTACCTGAGCAGCATTTGGGACCCTGAACTAAACCAGACAGAGCTTCAGTGTTGGCACTGTCCTGTTTACAAATGCATCAGTCACAAATAAAAGTTGCCTTTTGGAAGCTTTGTTCTGGCAATTCCCAGCTGGGGAACAACCATCACAAGTCATAAATTTCATACCCTTTGTCACCAGGATTTGAAAAAATCTGCAGGGTTCCTGTTTGGATGCAAATCCCAGTAGTAACACCTCCTGCGATGCACATCACAAAAACTTTAAAAAGGTTTTCATTTTGGCAGCTACTGTCAGGGCAAAACTTTCTTTCAACCCTCTCCATCTCTTTCTGGGGAAGGTTCTGCTTCTTCTGCACAGAGGTCTTGGCTCCCACCTCTCGCACCTGCATCTTTGAAGCCTAACAGGAAAACTGGAAATTAGTGATGTGATTTTTTTTCCAAGCCCAACAGGTCCCTTTACTGCTTTGCACTAACTGCTAGTGCCCTGTGACATAGTGACAAAGGCTGCCTTTTCCCACAAATGCCTCAGAATAATGAGACGTGACAAATTAAATTGCATTTGCCTTTTGTCTAGCATAATCCTATTTTAACTTTTTTTTTTATTCTATGTTTGATGTATTTTACATTGGAACATCCATGTTGGCAGGCCAGGTGAGTAAAGTTTTCTTGAGCTCCACAAGCCAACTGTTCATGGACTGCTGCCAAAAGGAGCTCATCCATAAGGTCCCATACCTGCCCTCGATGCAGTGGGGAGACAGGAACCAACAGATCACCACTGCATGTCCTGCACCAATCAAGCATGTCCTCTCCAGAAGGAGAATCAACAGCATAGGTCTAGGACTGAGTCTGAGGAGCAAACTCCCACAAGGAGCTGTGCAGGACCTTGTCCCAGAGCATCGGGGTGAGACCACCCAGCAGGGCACCACTCAGAGTCTTCCTGGGTGCACCTAGAAGGAGCTGGGTGAAGCACAGTAGCCTTGATGGGAATCTCAAAGAAACCAGTGCTGGGGACATTTAGTAAGACATGGGGGTCTCCACAAAACACCTCCTGACCCCAAAATCCTCACCTATCTGGAGGTTGTATATTCCTCCTCCCCAAGCAAACAAAATGCTGAAGAAAACTAATTTCCTCTTCTGCTGTTTTCCTTCTGTCCTTCAGGCTGGCACTGCTCAGCCTCCACATTCAGGCAGCGTGCGTTTCCTCTCGAGCACATTTAAGGAGCACAGACATGATCATTTAAGTGCACGCTTTACTTAGCTATCCTTAAGAACACAAAATAGACCCAGCAAAAAAAGACGGTGTCTGTATGCTCATTAAAACGCTTTCAGCCCGGGGCAAGGATTTGATCAAAAGGATTCCTGCCAATGGAAGGGCATGCTGGAGCCATTGTAAGAAGTTATGTGCGAGCGTCTGCCTTCCCTTCCTTTTCTTTCTTGTGCCCTGTCCCTTCCACTGCCACCTCCAATCTCTTTTCTTCCAGCTGGGGGAACAGAAGAGATTTTACTTCCTTGATGACAATTGTGTCCTTTGAGCAGCCAAAGCAAAAGGCACTTTGAGTTCAAATGAGACTGTGACTTAAACCAATATTAGCCAAGACCAACACATGTTTATTGTAATATAAGTAACCTTCATTCTGATCAGCAGGTTTTCCTCACCCCACTGCAGTTTTACTCATTGCCTCTTTCATTCTTCCAAAATGAATAAATGAAATGGCTGCACATTTTTATTCACAGCAGTGGGTTTCAGAGCTTCAAATCAGAGAGGCGTTTTGATTTTAGAAATAAACTCCAGAGGAAACAGTTTCAGCCAGAACTTTCATATATTTTTTTTACCAGTTTAAGGTAACATCAAAACTCACCTTTCCAAAAAAATGAAACCTCACAGCATTCTTTTAATCCAAATTAAATAAAGTGTCATCCCTGTGTCCTCTTCCTTCATATTTAGAGGGAAAGAAAACTATCCTGCCCATACTTTAATGGTTTTGTCTGCAAATCCTAAATGCTCTGCTGCTGCAAATTTCAAATGATCTTATACAGCCAAAGTCTCTTTGGTGTCAGCAGCTGCCCAGGTAGCAACACAACCATGAGAACGCTGCTGATCAGAACAATGAATGCCTGATCTACAGATGTCATATCAAGGTAGAAATCTTGATGAGCATTGTAGTGACATTACAAAGTGGATTACACATGCTGTATCTGGGTCAGAGAAGGAGTTATTTCAGTAAGGTCAACAAAGTACTTCTGGCCAAACTTATTTTTCAACATTTTGAGAGATACGCTTTTGTTTGCTACTTCGTGTTGCATCTAACAACAGTGCTCTCTCTGTTCTCCTGTATCAGTCTGGAAGCAAAGTTAAAAGGAAGGCAAAACACTCCCATGTCTAGGGTCATGCAATTTCAGAGATGGGTTCCAGCTCCCTGCTCTACTCTCCTTCATGACTGGGGGCCCAGCTGCTGGTGGCCAGGGAAGCTTTTGAGCTACCTGGTCAAAGTGTGTGTCCCCTGTGTCCCTCTCTCCCTGCCTGCACACTCCACCCAGAGAAAGGATACAAACAGGACTTTCTCCCTTTCCAGCTGTGTTGGTGTTTTTCAAGGAAACAAATCTAGCATGGTTGTAAGGTTGTCAGACGCTCCAGCCCACGGATAGAACAAGTACCAAAACTCTTATTTTTGGATGTGCGAGTCCCTACATGGCAAAGCGGTCACTGTTCAGTACAAAACGCGCCTCACCTTCAACAATCTGTCCCAGAGATGGACAACAGGCCAAAGGCTAAGGTACCATTCCTGCATGGCAGACGGGAGATGAAGTTGCCCTATCCAGGGAATGTGACATTTTAAAGGTGTTGGCTTCCAGTACTGTGGGTGGGAGGAAGCGATACTTTTAAGATATAATTTTTGGCTGTACCATTGCCTTTTCTTATCTTAATTTTTAAATTGAAATTTTTTTAACAAAATTCAGGGCAAACCAAATACCAGATGTAGTTCTTGATATCTGACATCTTATGTTCCAAATTCAATAGGCTCCCTGGGACGCTGGCAGCTGCAAACAAAATTGGAATGACTGTCCATCCCCTTCAGCTGTGCTGGGGCTCTCAATGCCAGTAGCTCTGCAGCACCCACCATACACACTGAATCTCCTGGCTCCTCAGCTCCCAGGACAGCCTGGGTCTTGTGCTGAGCTTGATATGGCTTGGACAAGGTGTGCATGCTAAAAATATTGCATGAGATTGTCAGGAGAGCAATACCTTTGTGTTGGAAAGAGAGACTCTTCAAGGCACTACTTCAGCTCCATTAGTCCTCACCCAACTCAAAACCTTGGGATGCAACTTGGGGGTGCCCTTACAATAACACCAGATAATCCAGTGGACCACCATCGAGGGCTTAGAAATTTTTTCTCAGTTTCAAGTCTTGACAGAAAGCTAGTTTAACGCTCAAATATTACTCAGAGTGAACGCAGAGAAACTGACTTTTGTGCAGGTCCTTTCCCCTACAATAGCCTGCCTAAAACTGCAGAGGCAGGTCTTAAACTGAAGCATTGATGTCACCTCTGAACAGCTCAAACATAAAAGAAGATATATGCCTATATATATATATCAAGAGAGAAAAAATGTTCCAGTTATCTGACCCAATTATAAACATAATCCAATTGTGTTGTTTCTACTTTTTTTTTAAGGAAAAAGAAAGAGCTATTTTACTCACTTGAAGAAGTGGCAATCCTAATACCACAAATCTGCACATTTCTGTAAGAGTCAAAAATGGAAACCAGATCTGTAACTGAAAGCTGTAATTATCAAGGCTAACCTTTCCTGACTGAGAAATGCAGAATTAAAAAAGATAAAACATCAAGTTAAGAAAATCCATTCAAAAGCTTAAATAATTGAAAGTGAGCAAAATTGTTTCTTTTTCCAGTTGCTATCCTGCATGTCAAGAAACCTGTGAAATCCTACGGGGGTAGCAAGAAGCCTATGCTGTATTTATTTCTCCATGATGACAGTCTACTTTATTCCAGAACAGTGGTACATGTGTCAGACACATCTGGCTCGACAAGGGTATGATCCAACACCCATGGAGCACAACTGAGGTTATTCCATTCTGTAGGCATTCCTCCAAGCTAGTACCCTCTTGGTGCTGCATTACTTCCCTTAATGGATAATTCTGAGCCCACATCTGTGTTCTAAAACGTTGCTGGTGGTACATAAAGAATGAGTTTATTTGCTTTTATTATGGCGTATGGTTCACATTCTATCAATATAATCCAAGGTTTAAGTTTGATGTTAAATAATCGACCTGTTTAAGGAGGGAAAGTAAGGCCCCCCGCTTATGTTTTAATAAAGCTTTACCACATATATAAATAACAGGCACAATTTGTTTCCATTAGGAAGATAAGCTTTCTTCAAAGCAGTTCACTGTTTAAGGCTTTAAATTTTGCCAGCACTTGCACAAGGTTGCAACAAACCTTGACTTATTTACAGAGAGATGTTAAGGGGAGATAAAGCCACTTAATGATCCACCAGTTCTTGCTAAATACATTTTTCTTCCATGCCCTCTCTGAAAGCAGGTAGGATAGCACCATTCTTTGGCATATTCTTAAAATACTTGAACTAAGGGTTTTACAGAATAGTTAAACGAATGGGGCTTATGGCTTCTCTGACCAAAATAATCCTTAAACCAAAAGCACTTAGGGTTAAAAACAACAACAAAAAAGTCCTTAGGCATTTATTTGTAAATAAATTATATAGTAAGAATAGAAAAAGGAACAACAATAGCATAAACAAACCACAAGTTTGTTTTCCTTTAGTGCCTCATTCAGGACCAGGTGGTTTCTGGACAGAAACTGTCAACTTTCCATTTTTTGAACTTTTGTCAGATTTGCAGCAACAACAACAACAAACAACTGCCCCAAATGCCCCAAACATTGAGGAGAAAATATTACCATCAACAGAAACATTTGACCTCTGCTTGTCTGAGTGCATTCCAGCTTCTCTATGTTTGTTCATAAGGACTCTGCTTGAGTGGACACCACCTCACAGCAAGGACTGACTCAGTAAAACCAATATGTTGCTATAGGGACCCTGATGTATTTATCAGAATTTCCCCTTCCCTTGTGTTTGGTTTTGACTTGGATAGGATAAGAGTGGCTTAGGGTTGGTTGGGTTTTTTTTCTTTTAATTAAGAAAAACAAACAAATTTTAAAAAAAACCAAAAAACACATGAAATACAAAATCTAAACCAAACAAACAAACCAAATCAAACAAACAAACAGACCAAAAAAAAAAAACCAGCCAAAAACCCCACAAAAATCCCCTCCAGTGTTCATTTCTTATCATTGCATTTGGTGCAGTTCTCAGGCTGCCCAGCAGTACCTTTCTCTGCCCATTTCCTTAGAAATGTGCAGCTACAGGTTGTCTACTGAGCCATGTCACAGGCCCTTGGAAGTCAATGCAAAGTGTCTGTGTGCCTCTGTTGAGAACAGCACTCCTGCCCAGGAAGCAAGAGAGGAGTCTCCCTCCATCTCCCTCATTTCTTTGTCTCCTCTCCCTGTAGGAATAGAGGTGGTAACATCCTACACAGACATTTCAGGGGTAAAATTTCAACATTGGCATTGACTGCTCCAACTCTACAGAGGAACTCAAAGGTAAGAAATGAGGGAGAGTTTTAACTTGGCATAATTTCAACACTGTGGGTGACTGGTGGTGACTGGAGCAGGTGAGGCATGGTTCTGAACCCAAAGGATTTTGTAACTCTTTATTAACTCTTCAAGGAAGGTGCTGAGCACCTGGAGCGTTAGTCATTACACATCTTACTCTAGATTCCTCCCTCCAGTTACTGCCTTGGCCATTTCCCTGGGGAAATGCATCTCTCTCCCCACGTGAAGTGAAGCTGACCAGGATGAGCCCTTTTCTTCCCCTCTGGGCTGCTGGCAGTGAAAGCAAAGCAATCAGCAGGGTCTGTTTGCAGACATGGTTTGAGAAAATCCCCCTCTCCCCCTCCCACAGGCTCCACACACACAAGTGCCGCATGGGAAACAACAAACACAACGTTAGTCATTTCCTCCGTGCTGCCAGCTGCTGAGGGTTTGCATAAGAAGAACCCTTGGACTTCAGATTATTTCTTAAAACACCCCTCGCCCCAAATCTTTCAGCAAACAAATGCTGGGCTGGTGCCAGCAAGGCCAGTTGAGTCCTGTTTCCTGGTGTGCCCTGCCACCTTCCTTGCAATCATCACCCCCACACACTCCCACCCCTCACCCCACAGCCACACAACACACCTGCTCTCTGGTATTTTAGAAACCTTCTGCCTATGCTGCAGCCATGCTGATCCAGGGCAGACACTCAGGCTTAGATGCTTCTTTTGTGATCAATACTTAGGTGATGGTGGCATCGAAAAACTTCAGTTATGGATCAGGGCCCATTAGACACTGCAGGGCTGAGTGACAAAGGAGACAGCCTTTGTCCCCAGAAAACAGACAGTCAACAAGTCAGTCAGGGAATAACCTGTGTGGGAAAAAGGAAAATGGGTGGCATGAGCCAACAATGAAAAGAACAGATTTAGCAAAAAGACAAAGATTCAGCCTTGTAAACAAGATTTCAATTTTGATGTGACCCCTGCTCCTGAATCAGAAGGCAAAAGCACCACAATCATGATGCTTTCAATGCTCTCAACATTTTGTCTTGTCTCTCATTTCTTCTGGCCTGAACCTGTTTCTTCAATCCTTCCTTTGCCCTCCTGAGGGAAAGATATGCTTGGAGAGACCTGGCACTGGCTTTCACTGCTCTGAGTAATTCCTGTGCTTTAGTATACAATAGTTGTTATCCCTGAGATCACCATCATGTTTGAAGCCTGCCACCTCATCTCTTCATGCCCAAGTGTGGAGGTCCTCAGGCAGGTGGGAAGATGGCAGCATGTCCTGCTTCTGTGCCCACATGCAAGCCTCTCCCTAGTGTTTTGCTGTAGCATTTCCACAATGTGGAGCAGAAAAGTCTGAAATGAAGACCAGGTAGGGTGGAGTTGACCAGAAGGTCGTCTCCTGGTCTGGTTGGCTGGCCTTTGCTGGGAACATCTGCCCAGGGTCATAGGACTCTTGGAGAACACTAGAGAGTTTCAAACAAAAAAAACCTGTACCTGAGTTTCTGCAGTTCATGCAGTCACTCTGGTCCCTCTGTACACCATGCTCTACCAGAAACCTTTATTTCTTGCCTGATTCTGTAGCCCACATAAGTTTTCTTCTTTCTTAGTTTCACTTCCTGGGAAGTTTGATATTGGGGTTGAGTAGTCTCAGGCATAATGCTCATCTAGTTAGGCCTACAAATGTGTCTCTCCTCTTTGTCACCACTTTATCCCCATTTGACCATATTTTCCGTTTCTTGTTTCCACCAAAATAGTTTGTATAGTAAATTACCAAATCTTCATTACTTGTGTTAACAGGAAAGCAGGTCTTGCTTCAGCCCCAGTTATAAGTAAGATACTCTTTGGGAAATGTGTTCTGACATGGGGCAAGCCTGTAGGAACTTTCCCATTTTCTTTACTATTTATTCTTCCTCCTCAATCCCAGCATCACAACCCCAGGAAGTTATTTTCTGTAATCATGCTCTTATGTGAGCACACTGAAGCCATTAATTTGTTAATGATTCTGGCTATGTCTACCTATGCAGTCAATAAATCATGTTCACCCCATCCTTTACTGATCCTCTGTTCCTTACATACTTGAATACTTTTCTTGTTATTTATGTTAACCTCCTCTGGAATCTTACTGCATTTTTTCACCTGTTATTGCCTTATCATTGTTTACTGTCTCATTTTGCAGTCATGCTCAGAACCTCTTTATAATATCTCACATGCAGCACTTCTGAAATATTTGTTACATATTTCTTCATTAATCATTGGTCTTGGAGGAAAAGTGATTTTCTTCACTTGCTTCCCTTTTGGAGCCACATCACAGATCTCTCCATCTTTGCTTCCTTCTAAAAAAAAAATCTATCAATGTTAATAACAAAATTTTAATCTGATCCCAAGATGACCATGGGCTTATACTCCTCAAGAGAAAACAGCTTGCCAGGAGCAAAATAAATGAAAATAAATAATGAAGATATACAAATATGGGTTTTCATTATGAAAACTCTCTGCCAGCCTGTGGGTCTGTGGGTATTGCCTTGGGACAATATTCTAAGTCTCTTACAATAAATTCTATTTCTAGGCTTTATAATCTTTTTTTTACTTTGGGTTTTGGTTTCTGCCTTATATCTCCTCATTGCTGATCTTTTCCTACCTCCCCATCTCTTCATATAAGCAGAAAGAGTAGGTAAAATTCAGCACGCAATTAGAGACGGGGACACATGGACACAGGCTGAGCTATCCCCTGATATTCGGTCATGGATTCTGTTGGTGAGCTAGGACTAGAGTGCCAAATACATCAGAACAAAAGCTATTTACAAAATATTCACACCAAAGTTGCAGATGCTAATCTTTGTAACCACCCATGCTGCTGAAGGCTAATGAGAACTAAACATGTACTCCAAAGCATGAGGGAGTACCCTAAATATAACTCCTCTGACAACATTGTACACTGATGTGTCTTTCAGTACTCATAGAAAAGGGCAATTGCCCAAGCCAGTTCTGCTTATGTGAGAAGAAACTTTCCATGCTGTATTTTCTAATTCTGTTATTTCTTGTGAATTTGGGAAATAGCCTTTAACCTGATTGCTAGGTTAGGAACCACTAAGGTGAGTAGGGTTTTATCTGTGTAGACCAAGATAAACCATCAGCCACTTGTTCATTTTCAAGAACCTTGGGACACTCTTGACAATCCTTGCTCAGAAAGCAATGGATAATTTTGTATTTTATGTTCATATATATGTATGTCTTAGGGTACTCCCTCATCTGCTCCATGTTCCTTGATACTGATCAACAAGTGACCAAAGGGAACAAAATCTCAAGCAAATGGTTTCTTACCAGAATTCACCAGAAAACATTCAATTGAATGATCTAGTTGGAGCAATGCCTTTCATCAACACTGTCAGTCTTTATTGATAGGTACTGAAACAGATTTCAAGGGAAGAGCCCAGACAGCCAGAAGCCCAGTGGATATGGCAGTAATGAAGGAGGTAGGAGACAGTCTGAGTCCCTGCTTCGCCTAATGTAATCAGGGACTTGCTGCTCTGACATTGCAGGCTGAATGGAAGCTTCATCTGGCCCCTTATAGGTGCCTTCAATACAGGCTTCTACATCTGAGCTCATCATCCCTACTGCCTTATGGCTGCCGGAGAGATGCAGGAATTTTTAGCACGTTTTACTCAAGCCCTGAGTATGACTGCTGCTCTCCATCAGTTGTAAGTGGAGCCAGAGGGAGTGAATCAGAGGGAGAGCTCTACCAGGCACAGCCTGCAGCTGAGAAACAACCCCCCGGACACTGAGTCAACTCCACAGAATGAAACAGTTCGAGCAGGAAAGGCTCATCCCACCTCCTACAGGTATGGTCACCTACCTGGGTCAGTGGCTGCCTTTTCCAGGTTCCTCCTGCTGCTGTACTCCAACACCGTCTGCCCTTCTCTGCTGTGTGCAGATCACTTGCACAACACACTGAGAGTTTTCTGGGCAATGCCATGTCCTGGTCTGCTCTTCCTCCTGCTTCTCTTGCTCTAATCTCAGGAGAGTGAGGTACTTCACACCTGACAGCTCATCCTCTAGAAAGTCCACACCAGGTCATCTGCTCATATTGTAGTTACCACATCATTTTTCATGCTGTGGTTATAGATACTAATTTCCACAGTCCCCTAGAAGGCTTTGTGGCAATCAGGTACTGCCAAATAACTTCATTTAACTGAAAAAAAGTTTACACTTTTTCATACTAGGGGCTTGTCATATCTGTGGTATTTAGTGGGGATTAGTACTTTTCAAGTAAGGTATTTGTACCTCATGTAATGCTGCTAAAAGAGAAGAAACAGCTCATCACATTCTTAATGCCATTGTTTCCTAGCCTGATTAAATCCTTCTACATTCTTGCCTTTTGGGATAAGAATTAGTTTTCCTTAGTTTCTACTTTTGCCACAGAGACACTTACTTCTTCAGAGTGCTCATGCCATAGGAAATACAAGGCTAAGTTTTAGAACTGGAGCACCAATTGATATATTGATATACCTGAGAGGACCAAGGTGTAAAGGTATTAATATAGCTGCCAGGGACAGCCAGACAGCCACATAATTTAGAGCAGTGTCAGGGCTGTTCTAAAATATGCAGGTGTCCCTGACCCCCACTGAACTCTCCATTAGCCAAGGATCATTGCAACTATTAGCCTCTGCTGCTGTATTCCCTCACTAGGCTGAACTAGGATGAATTTCAATTACTGCTCCATTCCATTCCCTTCCCTTCCAGCTTTATAGCCTCTTTCAAGAAATATCCCCTATCGCATTTCCAACACATTACAGTATTCCAGTCAATTTTCATTAGCACAACTTTCATTTGGTTAAATTTCTTCCTGTGTCTTATGTGTTTGTGTTGCCTCCTCTTGAGCACTTTTTTCCTGGTGTCACTGGATCCTAACTACTCCCCAACTTCAACTTAATTGATCGGACTTGGCACGTTTCCTAGAATTAGGACTGTGTAGGCTCAGACTACACAAGCTTGGCTGTTCAGCTGGCCATGTGAGATGACAATCTTGCATTACTTCTGGCAACCCATTCCCCTGCTTCACTTCTGCATCGTGGCTGTCCCAATCAATAGCCGAGTAATTAAAATCCCTCATGATCAATGTTCTAGCTGTTTTACAGACTTCTCTTATCTGTAGAAACATTTCCCAACCTACTTTCTTTGCTTGCCCTGCGGGTCTGCAGCAACATCCAGGAATAGCGTGACTGCATTCATTGTCCTTCCTCAGCTTCTGCCCAAACAGTCTCTGCTCTGACAGGCAAAACATTTGTAGCGTTTCCTGCTCTGGACATGGATATATACTGCTGCCTTTGCTGTGATTGAAGAACACAGCTTGCCCCCTTAATAAACTTTGCATCTCCCTACTCTATTTTCAGTCCATTCTAGCTAACACATTCCAGGAATATCACGCTTAGCCTTGGAAATCCATGTTTTCATTTGGTGACCTTATTAATATGCTCACAGCATTTGTATAGAAGCTATTTTCTCCTCCCACCTTTGCTTTACATTCTCATTATCTCCTACAACAACAACCAGCGGATACATTACCGAGAGATCCATGCATTGCCTCCTTTAAATTCTTCTCCTCCCACACCACTAATCTAAAAAAATGGTTAGATCATTTCCTTATTAGTGGACAATCTGTTTACTCCCATAGGGTGTGGAATAATGCAGGCCATCTCTCCTTTGCCATTTTGCTTTCTCTGTTTTGTTGTTTACAACATGCGAAAGACTCATATTCCTCCTTCTCTTGATTCCCCTCTGCCATCCCCCTAGTCAATCTAATCTGCTAATTTTACTGTACTAAAGTGAGCCACTTGCATACTGGAAAATACCATTATGCTGCTTTCTTCTTCCACAGGCTAACTGAGGTATGTAAAGCTTTCTTTTTACAAATACCTGTATGTCTTCCCTCTACATCATTTATAAAAATCACCATTGATTATGCTAGACTTGTTTCAAAGCTCTTTTATCTTACCCACTGAATAAAAATTCCCTATCCCTTCTCCTGGAAGCATTTGTGTGCATTTGTGTGAGGATTTGGTGTTTTAAACAACTGTCTGCAACATCAACTCTGCCATCAACACTTCTCTGATCTAATTGTGCTGCAGATTTCCCCGTGCCCATTTCATCATTGTGTGAGACCATGTCTTCTGAATCATTAAAACTCTGGGAAGTGTTCTAGGCGCTGGCACAAGCCCCCCTCTCCTTAATACACTTCCTACCTCCTTTAGAACCACTTTTCTGGTACCCAGCCACTGTCCTTTATATCCTCCTGCTTCTGCTGGAACAGAGCTGCTTCTCCAGCACGAGGCTGTGCTTCCAACGCGCTCATCCCGCAACTCGCTCACAGCTGGTTCTCCTCCTCCTCTGTCACTCCTTCAGAGTATGAAACCAGCCATCTGTCATCAGTGAACCTCTCATATTCATTGATCTTCCCCAGCACATCAACCTGTCTTTCTAATTCCGCTCTCCAGTTTCTTAGTGCCGCAGCAACTGGCAGTGCGTGTACATACGTACGTGTGCACACACACAGGGTATTATTCTGCCTTTGCCAGTCCCCACGTTCAAAACACACAGCAGCTGAAAAAAAAAGAGTCTTTTTAGCTTTGTGTTTCTGAAAGCAAGGAGAGGATGACTGCCATTCAGTCACAGACAGTAACAGACGAATTGCACGTTATTTCATGAAACAATGAAGAAAGAAGAACTCAAAAATAGCATGAAGAGTCCCTGATTCTTGAGGAGCTGCATTTATGAGGAGTGGTGCCCATTCAAGCACTGCAGCTCCTAGAGAAGGTGCTGTGATGACTCACAGAATTTCTTTTCCCTTCTAGCATGCAGTGCAGCACAGGGTGGGGTGCAGAAACAGAGCTGTGCACTCTTTCTCTCTCTGACCAATATGGGTCCATTCTCTTTTGACACCACGCCCAAATCCTTTTCTTGCTCCACTTGTGGTCCATTCTCTCACCCTTGGACTGTGGGCCCTTGTGCTGTGTTTGTACAGAGCCAGTTCAGTGGCCCTGCCTCTTGGCTAATGCTAGTAGCCACAATAGACTTACAAACAACAACAGCAATAACACTAATATCAAGTCACTGTGAGGTCAGTCCTTCCACAATATAAGCAAAGCCAGAAGGAGCTACTATTCTTGTATGGTTTACAGGGTTGGGGTTTTTTTGGACCTCTCCCAATAGCTAAGCTTAGGTCCAAACTGTACTTGTGCAACTAACTCAACCCCAGACTGCTCAACAGAGAAATCAGGCTGGCTGAAAGTTGCATCCAGGCTTTCTGGTTTCTTGGATCTATTTCTCTTAAATGGTGCAGTGAAGTCCTCTGGTTTATGCCCTCTGTATACAGTCCTGCTGAAATCAGTCAGAACCTAGGATGACAGTCACTTCTGTTCTTGCATGGCACAAAGATGTTTATGTTTTCAAAACAAAAAAATCAATGAAAATGTGATTTGTCTTCTTTTACTTCCACTAAATCACATGGCAGCCTCGTGATTTCCCTATGCTGATGACATCAGATTAAACCCTACAGAGGACATACATCTCACATCAAACATCATGGACCTGTTTGCAATCATTGCAAAGTTCTTCTGTGTCAACCTGCCTGCTGCATATGAATATTATATTCCTCTGCAAAAAATCACTGTGACATTTTTGGTAGAAGGCATTAACTGCATATGATCAGTGGCTGATTATTTTTTAAACTTTGGCTATCTTGTCTGGATTTATTTTTTTTTTCAAAATGCTAAAACTGATTAAAACATACGACCAGTCAATCTTTGTCAAATTCCATCATTATGGTAAGATACCTTTGGAGTTGTGTAATGGAAAGGAAAGGCATATTGTAATGCTCAAAGTCCGTGTTTTGCACATCTATGCCTTGTCTTAATTTTTCTTGAACCTTGGCCTTAACAGATACCTGTGATCTTACTAATTCACCTACAGAAATTAGGATAAAAACACTTGGCGTATGAGAAAGATGTTTCTTTGATATAATCCAATTTATTTACCAGTTATACCCAGAAATTCTTGTTTCTCTGAGAAATTGTGAGGAAAAGGAACTTCCCCATTTAAGAATTCAGGCCTGTCTCTCAGCAAGGACTTTGGTCAAATCTCTCTTGGATTTTTTCCAGGTCCAACTCACTCTGCTTCTCTTACCTGCCACCATCTGCTCAGCATCCAGATCACCACATTTGCAATGAAAAAATGCTTTGACCTGCACGAATTCAAGTTGATTGGCTTCCCCTGAAGCCTAATTCCTTAGGTGAACTCTTTCACTGTCTTTATCTTTCTTCATAAGGAAAACTTCATCCATGTAGCACCAGTGATTTGTGGCTGCAAACCCATTTGCCTTAATGAGGTCAGCAACTGCCTGCAGATGACAGACAGCTTGATTGCAGCCATTAGCACATTCCAACATGACAAACACATATTTTCAGTGAATATTTTCATAAAAGGTGCTGGGCTAACATCTCTGTAAAGTGAGGTTCTCTCTTGACCTACAAAGCCACTCTTACGCATGCATTTTGCCCACTTCACTCTTGTCACCTACTCATGCATTTGGCAGCCCCAGTGGCCAATTTCAGCTGCTTCTCTTTGTGCCTCTACAACTGCCTCTGCTGGCAGGCACAGGTTGCATCTTGAGCTGGGTCAGGGAACTGATCTGGCTGAGAAGTAACAGGAAGAGCCAAAGGTTGTTTTCAAGAAAATTGTTTTCCTGAGCTTGTTCACCAGAGAATCGTGGGCAATGGCTGCGGGCTTCATGCTTCCATAAGACTGTGGTCTTGGATGAAGTCCTATGGAAGTTTTACCTAGCCAAAGTCAAATTCTGCCCCATTCCACTCCAGCTGTCTCTTCTTCCCATGTGTGCCAGCAGGCTGTGGATGCCACTGAAGACAATGTCACACATCCAGTAAGAAGCTGAGATTTCCCACTTACTTCTTAGAGCAGTCTGATAGCTGGCTTTGTTTAAGACTGATTTTAAACAAATTACAATTTTTTCCTCTCCATCCGGTTTCTTTCAACAAAACTTGTTTCCAAATTTCTGTCCTTGTATTGAAGACTCTTTCTACAAAGTTTCTACCTAAGAAAAATCTGATTTAATTTTAGCTCCTCAGTAAGTCTGAGGAATCCATTCATATATTTTGACTGACAAAGGTTGTCCATGCTTGCTGATGGTGTAGTCAAGCAGTAAGGGAACTCTTGCAACAAATACAAACAGGACAACCAAATAAAAAGAGAAGAGAGAAGATGAAAAACTCGGTCATGACCAAGATTATTAGAGAAGTTTTAAGCAAGGACTTTACACAAAGTAACAGAAATATCACCCGTGTCCACACCTAATCTTTCCAGCTTGGATGTGTTGAACTGCTTCAGTCAAAACAAACAAGAGTCCCAAACCAGTTCTGACCATTTAGAGAAAACTTTTCTCAGTCCTTCTTAGGCCTATATTGGATTTTCTGCTGGGATGAACTGCAGGTGCTCAATTAATTTGCCTAATGTAGGCAGCACATGCCATGGGAGATGGTGTAAGGTATTCCACCTGGTGGCCACTGCTGCTCCAGAAGGGTTTGATCTCTCATTATCATGCCAGCTGGCTCCAAGGAAATATCTCGGATAAACATGGGTGTCCCAAATGGCAGAACAAGACTGGGTTTAAGTAACTGAATTTCTCCCCCGTGCTTGAATGCCTATTGAAGTACCATGCAGTTGTGGGGGAGGGAACCCTTTCACCTTTGTCTCCAGGCTCGGATATGTGCTGTGGCAATGGGCACACACAGAGAACCACAGGGAGATGAGCTGTAACAAGTTGTGCCAGGGGCTCTTTTGCAATTCACCAGCCAAGTAAAAATGAACAACAAGAGATTTGGGAACTGATTCTTTTCTGTAGTTGCAATTCACTCCCTTCCTCAAAGGCTGAGCGTGCCAGAAATTGAGGCAGCTCTTGTACCCTGAATACTTGCTTGGCTCAGGCCCAGCCATCACAGAGTGAAACAGGGCCCTCTGCTAAGCAGGGTCAAGACTATCTCTGCACTGCCCTCGCTTCTCAGTGAGTCTCTCCAGGGATTGTCCTCACCTTCTGTCACACTGGAGCAAGGATGATCTTTAAGCACTGATGTCGTAGGGACACAGGGTCTTCCAGTCTACTGCCTCCACCCTGAAGCAGCCAGGTGCAGCCTTACAGCTCCCACAAGTCCTGTTCATCAACTCATGCATGGACACAGGCTTGAGTGGCGTGCTCTCTGCTAAGGATCAACAGCAGCATTACAGCTCCTCACTTCTTCCTCTATCTTCCCACACACTTATGCTGCCCTGCACGTTACAGAAAAGCTTACCTTTCTTCATGCCCAGTTGTTCCTCTGCCTCACTTTCCCTTCATAGCTGGACACACAGCTGAGCTCCTTGTAATGCATGGAAATAACCTCCCTGCTGTAACACTCACCCAAAAGAGCACCTAGAACTGATGAACACTGCTAGGATGGATGGCTCAGGGAAAAGAGAAATATGTGGGCTGTAGGTGGTGAAAGGGAAGAGCTGATGGGTGGAATAGATTGCTAAATGATTTAATTGCTTTTTCTGTTTTGCTGTGGAGGAATATGCAGTTTAGCAACCTTAGCTCAGCTACTGACTTTTTTTATATGTGTGTAATAACATATGTAATTAAACATAGATATTTGCACACTTAGTTCTGCATTATTTAGATACTCCAGTGTAGAGTATCTTTTAGAGTTGTACTTAATTTGCACCTAAAAATAATAAACCATGTAACTCACATGGGTGCCAGAGATCTCAAACAACTAGTTTCTACAAACCCTGGAAGGAATGCTAAATTGAGCTGAAAACTTTCATTCCAGCATTATGCGTCCACCTTTCCTGTTAGCCTGTTTTTCCCTCAATCAAAGGATCTTGGGTTTGCTCCAGGCAATACCTTCTCAGGAAGAAGAAAGTATGTGATGGGATTCCTGTTCTGATTTGAAAAACTATCCAGAAAGAGAGTGTGGGAGGACACAGATTGGATAACAATGAATTTTTTTTAAAAAAGGGAGAAACTCACTTCAGTACTGAAGATTGTAGTGGCTCAAGGATTTGAACCAATATCTCAAGTCAGGAGGGGAGATAAACACCTAAGTAGAGAAATCAGTTTGGTGTATGGAAGATGGGACCTCATATCTTCCATCTGCTTGCAGTGACTTGAACTTATACGTTTTAATTTCCACAGCTTTGTGCTGACCAGTGGTCCACAAAGCAGGCTGGGATGCTGGGAATACTCTGTTAAAGCTGTTTCACTACACAAGGAAGACACTGATATTCTCTTGGCTGGAGGAATAAAGGAACATGACTTTAAAATTCCCTGGTCATATCAGAGCCCTGGCCAGGGATCCGGAATAGATAAAGCAGAGATGGGATTTAGTGAATATCTTCTCGAATTTAATTTCAAAACAACACATATTGATAAAAGCTGAGGTGTCCACTCAGAATTGTAAGAATCATGTAGAACAAAGTCAGTAACTTGTACCTCACTCTTACAGCCCAATAGGTCACTTAAAAGACTTCTGACATTAAAACAGGGCTTCTAAAAGTGGCAGTCTGAAGTTCCTGGATGAAGAAAGCATCTTGCAACTTCAGCCATTGGCCATCTCACCTTTGAGATGGCCAGCAGTGCTGCTTGTACTTTGAAGGTACAGGGATGGAAAAATTCACTGGTTAATAACATGAAACCAGGCCTGGAAGCACCACGGTGCTCCAGGGAATGATACACAGTATCAGTACAAACTCAAGTAATAGGGCAGAAAAATACCGTCAGATGAGGAAATGTTTGTGAGAATTGGGTATTGGCTAAACAGTGCATTAAATCCTTCATAGTCCCATCATTGTTTCCCATTTCTTGTCTCAGTTCTGTCTCAGCCAAGAACAAGCGGCTGTAAAGCAATTTCCCAGAACCAAGAACGCCGAAATACTTCTCAGTTCTAGTACTTCATTGCTATTTTACTTTGGATTAGATATTAAGTGGTTGTTTTCATGTGAGTGAAAGAATGTGAACAGAGGATGAAACCAAAGTGTGGTAGAAGTAGCTACAGCTGCCTTAGACTCTGGGGAAAACAGTGCAGTAGGAACAGACATAAAGTCGTAACAGAAGGTATGAGAAAACAGCCAAAAAGTCTCCAGTGCTGGTTTGGATGACAGAGATTGCACAGAACTCTTCCCACAGAAAACTGTATGTGCCAACCCCTTTAGCGCTCCTGACTTACAGCTAACATGGGTCATCAACAGACAATTCATTTTTGGACAAATCCTGATAGATTTCCAAAGCTATGTGTAGGAGGAAGAGGACTGAGCAAAGCCTGTGTGTTAATCATCATTCTGACAAAAGGCATCTATTTGATCTTTAATACTTGGTCACAGGCTCCATGTGACACAGTGGACGTTGCAGAGAGATGATAAGTGTGGATCTTATTTCATTATCCATGTGCTCGTGTATGGAGAGAGTTCATGCAGCCATCTGCTCTCACTGTGCAGTCATGCAACAGTTTTTCACATCTTTGTCTTCTGATTGGCCTTCTTTCACTCTAATTTTCTGTCTTGTTTGAGCTAAGAAGGACAAATGACTAGAAAGCAGTGCTTGCTTTTGTGTGTTAGCTCACAGTATCACAGTAGTGTATTTATACCAATAGCAGCTCTAAAGCAATTTGCAAGTATGAAACGGGACAGAACAGCCTTAGAGCATCCCCAAAAGTGCTGAAGAGTTATTTTTGCTTTTTTTCCCCTTTTCACCTGCACTCTGTGTTGGCATATACGCTTAAGGAGGAGTTAAAAATAAAAACAGGATTTATACTAACTCTTCAAAGCTGACAAGTGATACGGAACAACCTGTATTTTGACTCTATTAATCCTGTCTTCCACCTCATAATAACAAGTGGATACTGTCCTTTATCATACCTCTTGCCTCTGTTTTGCAGCCAAAACCCACTCTGGTCCCCAGTTTGTGCATACAAAAGAGCTGGTGCAAATAGTACCTTCATACATTTGAGGTCATTCTTACCATATGTTAGAACTAATTAGTGCTTTCACAGCTTTTGGGCTTTTTTGCTGGCCACTGTGCTTGGTCTAATAAAATCAGTTAAAACAAAGCAGGTTTGCATGCTGAAGTTCCTTTTCAGCCCAACAGGGAAAGCTTTTGAGGGTGTTTTGTCTTTCCCACTCTGTATCAAAACCCCGCAGCTTCTCAGATGTCCAACCAATCTTAACTTCATCTTGAAACAAAAAAAAAGGTACCAAGAAACCCAAGCTGAGTACATAGATTTGCCTGAAAAAATTGGCTAGACAGGGACCCAACGGGATATCCAGGAGCAGTCTATATCCTTCTCACTCCATGCACTTTCTGTGCTGGATAGACAACTCGCTAACAACCTGTATGCCAATTGCTTTAAGGATAGGAAAGGACAGGCTGAGGGATTAAAAGAGACAGCCAGACAGTTATAATTCAGACTTTCATAGAGCTTTTAGACTCAGATGCTCCTGAAATTCATTTATAAAATCATGTGAACTTTCTCACTGAAGGAATATCAGCAGTGATACCATTGTGGGGGAAAGAAAAGATCTCAAGCTTTGAAAATATGACCATAAGTGCTTTGCTGAATAGTGTTCAAGTGGGTTTGAAACTAGGCAAAATGAGTTTGTCTGTCCCTACTTAAAACCACAGATTAGATAAGTATGAAAATATTTTCTCTGCTAAGCTATCAGCACTTGGCTTCTCTTTTAATTATAGTCAAATAATGTAACAAAGGGCAATTTCCATAACATTTATTCTAACAATTTCTTTCATTTTACATCACAAAATTATTCTGAACTTTTATCAGAACATGTACAACACCTACTACTTTGTACTTGGCCTTGATGCTGATGCCTCTGAAAGAGCAGTAAAAGAGAGATACCTGTTAATTGCCTCGCACTTGCCTTCAGATAGCTGTTCAGAAAGATTCTGTAATTCTTGCACACTTTGTACTCTTAAATACAACTGCACAGGTTTTTGCTGCTAAACCACCTCACAGTCTGAAATCACTTGATTTCTGACAATGTGTTGACTCTATTGTGTCAATTTCCACTTCTCAGCCTGGCACATCTTCAGCTGTACACATACGGGATTATCTGTAGTAAGTAAACAGCCAATCCTGATAATCACACCCATTTTCCTCTCTAGAAGACTATTCTAAAAAATGATGAAGACCAACCACTTGTGCTATCCTTGAGTTGTGGCTTGTTTTCTCCCAAAATTTGAATCAGGTGCTTCCTCTGAGTCTGAACAAATAATGGCTCACGTTTCGGAGATGGAGCCTTATTTCAATTGTCAGAGAACTTTAAATTAACAGGGAAATTCTTAGTGAAAATATTAGTGGCATCTTTTTTAGGGGAGAACATTTGAAACTAAAGAAATTATATCCTTGAAACAAAAAGGAAGAGTGAAGGGTCTTCTACATTATTATTTAGAGAAATGTCACAGAAAACCAAAGCATGAAATATTTATAAACTCTGCTTTGAAGACCCCTATAAAATTGCTACTGAGTTTCTTTAAATGAATATGCAGTCCATGATTTCAAAGCTTACTGTATCGGGTCCTCAAGGTCTTTTAAAACAATTCATTTTCACTTCAGATATGAAAGGGGAAAATGAACATAACAAGTCTCAAAGAAAGCTTAAATCTTTGCATTTCAGGTTATGGTTTTGGTTTTCTCTTTTTTATTGATCATTTATGTACTAATTCTAAAATGCATTGCTCATATTTAATGTCATACACTAGAAAAATAGTTCATCTAGGCTACATTTAAGGGACATTATATACATTATATACATTATATTTTTTAAACTCATAACATTAATTTGGAGGAGTTCCTATACTTAAAAGAAAAACCACATTGCTCAATGTTAGCAATAGTGCTGTCTAGTAGATGTCTCCTCAAGAAACTTGTGATCTCAAATGTTACTTTTAGTGCTGTTAAAGCTGAACCCTATGCAATCATTCACTCCATTACAGTAAGGATAGTATCCCTCACACAGCCTGAGTCAGTGGCAACAGACTTGTTAAAAGCAAAATGTTTTATGTGAGGTCTCTACAAAGGAACGAAATAAACATTTAAATTTGAGACAAAATCTCCCACTGCTGCATTTTCAAAGAAAAACCAATCATTTGTAAGACAAATCATAATTTTTCCTTGGCAGCCAAGGATTTTCTTTCTGAAAGGATATTAAACTCCTAAAATGTTATGCCCTATCTGAAGCCCTGAACTCCTCTGTTCAAAGCACAACATCAGAGAAGCAATAGTTCTTTGTGTAAGGGAAACAAAATCCCCAGAAAACTAGGGCTGTTCATCCTCCCTTCTCAGAGCTTTCTTAGGAGCTTTAAGATATTTTTCTGCTGATGATTTCGTGCATTTCCATCTGGAAGGCAATGATTTATTTTTCCATTTTCTGAAAGGAACTGGAGTGAACATGGCTGTTTATTTTTCTACTTAGATAGTGCCTTACCATGCCAAGACAACTCTGAGCACCAGCCTCATCAATTAATATCAGCCCCACTCTGAGAATGGTGTTTGCTAAGAAACTGTTGCTACAGAACAAGCAAAATGAGGACAAAACATTGGGCCAAGTGCTAGAAGAGGCAGAGGGGAGCCAGGATCTGTGGATCCTGGCCCAGGGAGCACAGACGGGGTAGTGCTGTCTCCCTGGCATTCTCCCCTCCCCTGCAGACCACCCCCCTCCCCACCACCACCTACCTGGCTCTGGGCTCTACACCTGGGCGGGAGGGGCTGTGCTGGGATGCCATTCACACACCATATGGAGCCTTCCTCCATGTGCAAACCAGCATAGCTGAACGCTGATTCAGCCGGGGCTGGGAAGCCGCACCTCGCAAGGCATCTGTGGCCCTTTGGGACATTCCTTCATCCAACCAGGGCAGAGCCAGCCTTGGAAGAGGCTCCCAGAAACAGCTCCGTGCACCAGTTGCCCTCCTCATATTTAATAAAAGAGGGGAAATAGCAATTTCACCTTCCCAGGTTACTCGTGGGATACACTGCAAGCTGTAATTGCTGCTGCTGAAATGCTGCTGCACCAGCAGCGTTTGGACAGAAAGTGAGCGCTCACGGTGACATTTGCCACAGTGTTTTCTCTTCATCTGGATGGAAGGAGAGAGGTTGCTCAATGGACTGTCTTTTCTCTGTATTAGCACACATGTACGACCCCAGCTATGCCTCATCCATGTATTTCTTTTCCTCTCTCTGTGGTCCCATATGCCTGCAGCAGTCCCACCAGAAGTGCTACATAGTGACCTTTAACAATTACTTTGCTTGATCTCCACAAGTAAGAGACTAAGGTACCCTTTTTATGCCATCTGCAGTGGTGAAGAGGAAAGAGAAAACTATGGGCTTTGACCAGTGAGACATAAATGCCTTTTGGGCCATAACTGTGAGCGTGGGCCATAACTGTGAATGATGACAATCAACTGCTCATGGAGGAGTACACAGACTAACCAGCAAGGCAAACAAAATAAACACGAGCAGAGAGAGGAGGCAGGGGAGGAGGGAAAGGCTAAAAAGCAGGAGTAAATGATTTATTTAAGATCCCACAGGAAGGTACTAAAAGAGGCAGAGATAAGACTCGTTTTGTACCTCCCAATTCAGTGTTCTGTGTATTGTAGCACGCAGGCTGGGCTGTATTGCTGCTATAACACACCACTCATTGTACGCTTCAAAGTTGATATTTATATTTTCTCTGCCTCTTTACACGATCCCATAAAAAGGAATCTCTCTGCCTGAATGTAAAAACTATTATCAGGCATGCAGTTGATCAAATTCTGCCCAGATGTTGCAGCGTGGTTGCAAACTATATGTCAGCTGTTCTTTTTGCTGCTCACCATGCAGTCAGCGTGTTCATCTGGCCATATGGAAGATCCATGGGAAAAAAAGAATAGCTATTTGTGCATTGGTATTGAAAGTCAGAATAATACAGCCTTTAAGATTTAATGGGTACTCAAGCTGGCTTACAAATAACCTGCTTTGTCTGCATTATTTTGTCTATGTCTTTCCTTATGAAAAACAAAGAATAGAAAAGAAAGATCAAAGATTTCAAAAGCAGCTTTGTTATGAAAGCCAAAATGCCTTACTCCCTTCAAACAACAGGGAAGGCTTCTATGCATAGGCTTCAGACTCACACTGCACCTTGGCCCACTGTAGTAGAGGAAGGCTCCATAAGAAGCATTTCAACCCCCTGTACCTCCCCACATCCTCTCCTTCCCCACATATATGGAGCCCAGCAAAGCTGAGGTTCAGCCCTCCTGCCAGCCTGCCTGGAACCTTCTGCACAATGGAAACAGCAGCAGTTCCTGAGGGAAGGGGAACACACAAATTATGAGAAATGGATATTTCCTGTTAAACAGGATAAGGCAGAAGTTTGTAACATGATTCCCAGACATCACTGAAGACAAGGGGAGATCTGAGGTGGAAACTCAAGCTTTTTATCACACCACATTTGCACAGTACAATGAAGCTCACATCTGATATGCTGGAGGCTGACGTTTTGCAGCCACAGGATTTAGGTGAGCTGGAGTTGCAGCTATGCCAGTGGTGGGATTGGGATGGGGAAGAAGCTTTTGGAGGTTTGGGCACTGCAAATTTAAGCAGTCAGATTGGGTACCTACAGACCATGCTCTCCCAGGAGCAGCTCAGAGTACCTCAGTTGGGCTGGCACCAGTACTCGCACACTTACAGCACTGCTTAGAAGCCTCTTCTTATCCCTGCCGACTCTTCAGGCAGTCTACATTCAGAATTTAGGCACTACATTCACAGTTTAAAGCTAAACTATGAAAAACCATTTTCTTCTTTATGGACAATGCCTCACCATGTCAAAAATCTGTTCTTCTAACCCCAGGGACCTGCAGGTACCAAACTCTCCGAGACACAGCCTTCAGCAGTGCCTGGCTTGGGGAGCAGGGTCTGTCCAGAACGCCTTCGCACCTGTGAGCACCTGTTTGTACGGAGTTATCTGCTTTGCATGTGAAAGCCTGAGCCTGTGCACGGCCACACGGGCGCAACTTCAGACGTTTGATAATTTGGCCCTGGCTGCGCTGTCAGCTGCTGTCACTTTCTGTTTAGCGCAGCGTTCATAAGGCAGCAGCTAATGCGGTGGGAGCATGGGGAGGAATTCTGGCAAAGATAAGTCGCCGGGATATTTATTTGGCCGTCCTTATGTAAAAGAGTGCAAAAATGGAGCAGTAAAATATTGTAAAACTTAAGCTGATACTTCCACTAATTCGAAGTGGCAGTTTTTAAATAGGGTTGCTTCTGTTTGTCACTTTCAATCATAGAATGCCGATAGTGGTACTTAGAAGGACTTAACAGTCTTAAGAAAATAAACTGTCCCCCTCCCCCCGGAGCAGAACAAACAGAGCCATATTGTCATGCCTTGAGATACATCAAGTGTGCCGTGCAGGGAGGGGGTGGCTGCGCGCTTCCTCCTCGGCGGAAGCAAGCGAAAGTGACAACTTGTCAACTCTCTCGTCCTGTTCACTTTGCATCCTGCTCCATTTCTTGTGCTCTCTTGCCTTTCCTTGTCTGCTCTTCCCATTTCTAGTCCCGGTCTTCAAAAGAAAAGGACACTCCCGTGTCGGCAGCTTTTAACTGCGTTTTGTTTGCTCACACCCCTTTCTGAATTAAAAATAACTCCTTTCCCCGACTAGTTTTCACATGTTCACAGGACTTGTACCTTAAGCGAAGCAAGGCACACGGGTAACTTGGGCTTACTGAGGGAGGAGAGCCATTTTTCCAGGTAGGGAAAGGCAGAGTGGCAGGCACTAGTGTTTCATCCTCCCGGACACAGGCCAAGCCAGAAACAAGTGGAAGACCTGCTGTGAAGCAGGAGGTTCCCATGCCATGCCCTCTTTCCCAGCAGCAGGATGAATCTGTGCCATTTGAGGTTGTTATTGCAAAGCCCCTGCAAGGTGAGGGCCAGGGCCTTGCCTCAACTAAATCTGGTCTTGCGAAAGGGCCAGGGATGTGCTGCTTACTCAGGTTTGTGCTACATGGGGGCCACTGGGCAGCAGCAGCAATAATATCAGAAGTGTACTATATTTTTCATGAGCCCACCTCTTTTTCTTCATTACACACCCTGTTCCACTCACTCTGACTGCAGCAAAGTGCAAATCCAGTCCCTTCTGTGGATGGGCTCCCTAGATTTTAGTGAGGGAGGTGAGGCTCCACTCTGCCTTGAAGGACGCGCACAGATAAAACCCAGGTACTTCCTCTTTAATATCCTTTGTCAGCTTCCTCCACGACCTGTTCAGAATCACTGCCCGAATGACTTTGCCAAGCAAAGGCAACAGAGTCAAACCAGCAGGGACTGCTGTAGGAAACCTGCAGGCAGCAAGCAGAGGGGCACGGGGAGGGGGGTCCCTCCAACACTGCCGAGGAGCTGTCTCAGTATGGAGAGCATGTTGGGAGGGCTGGAGAGGGACTGTGCAGCCAGGAAACACAGAGTTCACCTGAGAGAGGACACAGGGGTCGCTCCAAATTTCTTTCACATCAAACCCCTTTTCCTAATAAACAAACAACAACAAGAAGAACAGCAAAAGCTGTGCAACTGAACAAAAATTTCATTTGAATCAGAACAGAGAGAGGCAGATTTATTTTCCAAAGTGAAACTCGGTCTAATAGCTGAGATCAGAAAGTGTGTGTGTGTGTTTGTGTGCGTGCGTGTGTGCAAATCCAGGAGGGGGAGTCAGATAAGAAAGAACGATTAAGTTCTTGCGTGAAAGTAGTTAAGCTGTCATCTTAAGCTCACTCTGTCAGAATTATTGCTGTTTATTCATAAGACTACTAAGGAACAGATGTTCACCTGGCCAAGCAAACCTCCTGAAAGGAAGATATCTGTATGTGGCAGCGATCAGAGTGTGCTCTGATTCTTAGAAAATAAGTTTTGTTTCCTGGTATTGGTTGAAGCATAGTTGAAGAGTGAAAAGGAGAAAATAAAAGGTAGGTGGAGTGGAAAAACAAAGGGAGAGAGTGCAAAGACACAAATAAGAACCAAGGTGAAATTACAAAAGCTAAGGGAAACTCAGGGACATTTCTTGAACATGAGTAAAAGCATTTGTAATGACAATAGCTACACAAGAGACGGCATAATTAAAAGAGCACAAGCAGAAAAAAGAGTTGAATTTCTTTTCACAGTTTCTTTCTTCGTGTTGTTTCAAGTTAGCAGGCAAAATGTGCAAGCAGTGTCCATTCTTCCCTACTTCCTAATGTATTTTCTTTGCTTGGTCTTTTGTCTTATTCATCTAATGGATTTAGAGCATTGGGATTCTTTTGTGTTGAAGTTTCATGAATCAGCCTGTCTGCTACAGCCTGGGACAAGCACATCCTCCAAACACAGTCCAGAGTATCAACCAAAGAAAACACAAGAGACAAGAAAGACACAGACTCATGGGTACCTTAGATGTAAGAGGAATTTCAACCTGTTAAATTTCTAGAGGGCTGCTCACTGCAGCTTCGGGCTGTCCCGGGCACAAGCAACTGGAACAAGTAGAAAAGCTAGAACTCAGAGGGGAACTGGGAATGAGGGAGGTGATACAGGGCTGAAGAAAGATTAGGGGCAGCTGCATTAAGTGGGGTGCTCCTCCCTCAGAACTCACTGTCTGGCAACCCCAGAAGTACAGGGCTGAGGAGAGCCTGAGGGAAGGGTCACAGTTTGGCATTTCTCCTCATTCGACAGGGAAAGAGGACAAAAGCCTCTGCCCCACCACTGAAAGATTCTTGGGACCTGAATAATACTGTGGGGAACATGCAGCGGCCATGTTCACATTTAGCATATTTTTTAATGAAAAAAGCTCATTATATGATGACATTGCATAATCAACCCTGGAAGATACCACTTTTTCAATTACTACTTTGCAAGAATCCTATTAAAAGGCAATAAGCCAAACTGTAAGTTAATTTTGAGTGTTTTTTTTCACCCAGCCAGATCCCCTTGTGTTCAGAGCAACGGGTGACAAAGCTATAGCCTAAACCATGTCAAGCTGTTCTGTATACTCTGCAGTCAGTCAGATATTCCTTCTGCTGGAAAGATCACTAATTATTCAGTCTGCATTTGCCTGAATAAGGCCTCAAGATTTGGTCCAAAGACAGCAAATGTTCCTTCTTGATTATTTTTGCAAATTAAATGAGAAGAATTTAGAAAGAGAGCATATGAAGCTTATTTGTAAGACAGATGTTGAACAGACTAGCAGCTTCCCAGTATCCCTCTAATACTTATCCCCAGTACCAAAATATATTCCTTTAGCTTTTATAATGACATGGGAGTACTTAAGACTTTATTGATAGTATCCTGAATGGCTTTATAGGTCAAGAAGCATGAAATTATTTATTCTATTATTAATATTTTACAGCACATTCAGGACATTTTGGAGTGGACAGAATATTTCAATTAATAATTTTTTCACTGAGAAATGCAGTTTTGAGTCAATCAAAAGTATTCATTAATACAAAGACTCTCAAATAGGGTTGGCTTCTTTTTAAAATGTCTGATTTTGAAATCATCTCTTATATCATCTGACCTAAAATAATACTTCCTATTTTTGAGGGTGCTTGGACTAAGAACTGAAAGTCCCAGGTACTCCTACAGCTCTGTTCCAGTCAAACCTTTGAGCTGTCTTAGGGCACGACTGCAACTTCCTTGTGGTGAGCGTGGGGTGCTCCACTCCAGCAGGAATGGGACAGATGTGTGCTTGGTCCCTTCCCCCACCTTTCAAACCTACTTCAGCTGCTCACAGTAGCCTCTGAAGTGTGTGAGATTTAACAGCGGTTAGCACACAAGTTAATGAACATACATTGCCTTTCTTCCCAGCCCGGCCAGCAGCAACAGTCATAACAGATTTCAAGATACGGCATATCAGAATTGTAAAGCAACTATTTGTTAGCCCTGGAGTGAAGTCAAAATATTACTCAGCAGTGTTAGGAATAGCAACTGGTATCTGAACAATATTAGGATGCTAAAATAGGTTTATTAGCTTCAGCTTAATACAGCGCATCTACCATTTGAAAAACAGTAATGTCAATAATGAGGCATTCTGTGTATTTTTTTCTCTTTGTGCACCTTCCATATAAGCTTCTGTTCTGTTTACAGATGCAAAGATGATTTTCCCAATTTCCAGCTCTGCCATGTTATCTAAGACTTGCAAATCTATCTGCCATCTCTGTGCTAGTAAGAACGTCAGCCATGAAATGATTTCCACTGCTCCAACTTTTCCTAGGATCTGCGCTGACTTGGAGGCCCAAGAGAGCCCTGCTCGCTCTTCCACAGGTGCTCTGAATGTTGAAACACCAGCAGATTCAGCCACATGGGACCTAAGTAGTCCTCCTACAATTTGGCACGCTCTTTTTTCACTGTGATGGGTACAAGGCCACTATTTCACATGGCTGGTTTGTTACGTTTTAAACCAAAACCATCTTTTTACAGGGGACAGGAAGAACATCACCAGGTCTTTGGTAGCTGTAAAGGAACACAGTTTTACTAAACTCAGCAGGGTTCCACCAGCTTACAGGAGCTGAGAAACCACCTCACAAACCAAGGGATCACCATGAAGCAACATATGAGACCTTTTTAGGCTCAAACTTCCAAACACTGTGTGTGCAAATCTTAACTGAAGTGAGTCATGCTTCCAACACTCACAGAGTTCCAACATGCTCCAAGACACATCATGAACTTGTCCAGGCTCAGAACATTTGACACTGAATCTGTCACGGATCAGATTACTTCACTGTCCTACTTCTGAAAACATGGGGACCTTATCTTAGCATTCTTATGTGCCTGTCTTGAAGAAGGTAGCCAGTGCTGTCAGCATGCAGAGGTGATGGGTGATGCTCTGCCAAGGGGATGGCACTCCCTGAGAAAGAATTCCTGGGACCCAAAGACGTAGACCATCTAGAAACCTGTTGCTTGCAATTGCCAGCAAAACCAGAAACTTCCATTTATTTCTCTTATATTAGTTCAAATAACCTGATTTTTAATTCTGGGCAGTAATCATACAAAAGAAAAAAAAAAAAGTGTATGCCCTCTGTAACATTACTGCAATAAAAAGGATAAATATTGAAATGCTGAATGCTTTTTGCCATAGAATTACCACTGTTTTCTTTAAAGGTTGACCTGAAGCACATATTAAACTAATTTAAAAAGTGAGGAAAGCCAAAGGAAAAAAACTATGAAATTTTTAATGGGAGGTTTTAGTTAGACACACAAACATGGATGAACTTTCATATATCTCTGAGTTGATTATCTTTACCACAACCATTCAAACCACTGTCTTGCAATTACCAGCAGTCCAGCTGATGCTCTGGTTTTCTCCAGTGTGGAGAACTAGGTCTTATCATTTCCTGCCTGTTTTGAGGCCTCTCCAACTTCGCGTCTTCCAGCAGCAGTGTTTCTCAGCCCATTCTTGATAACACCAGGGAGGGGAAATGGTCTGGAGGAAGAAGAGGCTATCATGGCATTTGAATTTCCCAAGAAATTTCTTCATGCAACAGTTTTAAAGGCTTGTGAACAATCCCTGTAACATCCTGATTCTTTTTTCCTTACTGATTAGTACATCAATGCTGGTCATTTCCTCTGCCTCCCCCCAACCCTCTTTCTTATGCTACCTAATCCACCTATTCTGGTTTCATTTCACTCTATCCCCTCTCCCCTTTGACCTAGATTCCATCCATTTGCAAATGCCTTCTTTGATACCCACACCGGTTCTTTATCCACTGATGTACCTCACATCCAACCCTGCCTACCAACCTAAGAAGCCATCTTTTGTGTGATACCAGATCAAAAAGATTTCTTGAGGATCACATGAGTTGTATCCAGGCCTCTCCTCTGCCCGTCTTTCATACCTCCCCTTAAAAATTCCAGTAGGTGATCTCTTCTATGCACCTACAGACAGTATCTGCTGTAATATCATGACTCTCTTAGTCTTTTTCCTTCCTTCAGACCCGGATTTATGATTCTTTCCTCTTGCAACTCTACAATCAATCAAACCCATAGACATGCAATTTTCCAGATCTTCCCCAGACATATTTTTGAAGTACCAGCTGAATTTCCTGTAGCTTGTGATATTGGTACTGTGGAAAATGCCAAAGCGTCTTTCCCTTGCTGCACAACTGTGTTTCTGAAGCAAAACTTCCATGTTATTTTGTCGAGTGCCATGCTTGTGAGGATAACCTTGAACACATTAATGGACTATAAACCAATAGTTACCTGACATGGCAGATAGCTGGACACTGTATCTTTGAGAGGTGTGGGCAGCCCCATTCCCCTCACTGGTGTGTTAATGCTGAAACAAAAATTGACAATTTAAATTCCAACATTATTAATGATTCCACTGATGATCATTTTAGCAGAAGCATCCAGCCAATGCATTTACTCCACAATCCCAAGCTGCCTCCCGTGCCTTCCCAGGTGCCAAAAGCTCCAACTGTCCCCTACCCAACTGCCAAAGACTTCAGCTTCCCCATGGCAACTCCTACAATGCAGTGCTGCATTGTCATTACAGTGCTGAACCAAGCAGCGAGTGAACGTCAGGAAAATAGCATCAATTAAATTGACTTCAGTATCAAAATAAATAATACTAATTGTTTTATTCATTTAGGTACTTAGTTGAGTAAACTTTTATATAAATTTAATTTAAACAAATCTGCTATTGAACTGCAGGCTGCTTCACCAGAAGGCTGCAGGACTAAGAATGCTGCCAAATAATTGAAGTCCAGTTTGTTACAGAGTCCATAATCCCCAGAACAGAAATACTGCTTTAAGAAGCAAACTCCTACATTATATGCCACTTTTGGGGGTATTTTTGTTTGGTTGGGTGGTTGGCTGGTTTTGTGTTTTATGTGGACACTTTCAATGCAATCAAAAGTGCAAGGTGACAAACATTATGCCACCAGAACCTTCCCATGAAGTCCACAGAGCCCTTGGGAACCACAGGAGCCTGAAATCTGTACCCTATCAACTCTCTCCTTAGCCACAAACAAAGGGTCTTAAATGGGCCTGCCTGGGGTTATCCTTCCTTTCTTGATGTTTTCTACAGAAAACAAACTGCTTTCCCATCTGACCAAGTTATTTTTCAAATCTTCAGATATTCTAATTTCTTAATAACCTGTTCTGGCATGATTCTGCTTTCCTTCAGTATTTCTTTCTCCTCCCTAGGGAAATTTATGCTTGTTTCTGACACCTGTGTCTTCCACCGTTACCTTCTTTTCAGAGCACAAGAGCAAGAAGTGCATTGAATATTTTAAGCAATACCTACGTTTTCTTTCAATAATTTTTCTCTGCCATGTCTTAAAGGCCCTTCTGTCTCTTTCACAGGCCTCCTTCTCCTTGTGTACCTGAAAAAAGTCGTCATTTTTCACAATCTCCTGTGCAATCCTTTTTTTATTCTCTACCTTTGCTTTTCTTATAATTTTTATTACTTTCTGAACTTCACATTGTAATCTTCCTGGTCTGCCCCCGTACTTGATGTTTAATACCTCACGTATGCCTCTTTCTTACACTTGATTAATTGAGGGTGGGCTTGTTCATCATAGTGTGAATGTATTTCTTTCAAGCCTGCATATCAGATGGCCCTTAGGTATATATTAATTTCAGTTCTGCACATTTTCAGTTTCTCGACAATGTTCTTGTCCTCTCCATTACTTTTCATTCAGCTCCTCCCACAGACTTCTGAAACTCACACTGAAATTTTGGAAAATCATCTGCAAGCCCAAAAGAAAAACTTATGACATGCAACACCACTGTGACCAAGTTACCCTGGGTATACCAAGCTCTCAACCAATTTCATGCCTTTCCCAGGCCTAGGATCAAAGGAGATCAAACTGGAATTGGAAGCACCTTGTGGGCTGGGGGTGTCTTCAGCCAGAGGAGGATCAGCAGACATCACTGCACTGCCTCTTCTGGCACTGTTGTACTCTCTCCACATGCGAAGATGTGGGCAACTGGGCGACATACCAGCTAACCACATCAGTCTATCAAGGAGATGGACACTCAGTGCCTTGTTTGCATCACCAAAGTGGAGGGAAACAAGTTTGCTGGGCCAACATTGCGTCCTGTGACCTGTCCTTAAGTACTTCAGAACACCTCATCTCAGAGCCGAAATGGGAAGTCATTGAAATGAAATTTTAAAATGTCTTCGAGTCTGCATCATTTTCAGCAGTGGTGTCCAGAAATCTAGAGCAGAAAATCTAAAAGAATTATTATAAATCTAGATTGTTATCTCCACTCACTCCCGTTGAAAGCAGCCGTGTCAATTATGTGATCTGGGACCTGCTGAACAAGGCAGCAGACATGGACTTCCACACAGGGCAGTTCACCCCTGTTGTCTCTGTAGGTGATGCTCCTCTCATCTCCTCCAGCTCCACGTACAAGATCCAGCACCCAGAAGTGCTGTGAAGACTGGAAGTCTCCCATGAGGGCCTGTAAGGAACAAGCAGCACCCACTGCCTGCAGCTCCTTCATGTGTGATAGATGGACTAGCTATCATGAAAGTGATTTCATATTTACAAAGTATTTTCTGATATAATAGAGACTGGTTTTCTTTTTAGATACCATTTTCTTTAATAAACTGCTCACATGTACAAACCACAGCCCTGGCTATCACAACAGCTGGGGTGAGTTGGTCAGGAGCTGCTGGTCACTGCTCTGGGACAGGCTGAGCATCAGTCAGTGGGAGGTGAGCAACTGTGTCATAGAAGTCTTCTTCCTCTGGAGTTTTATGTCTCACTCTCTCTCCTTCTCATTACTATTATTTTTGTTACTGTTATTATCAATAATATTATTAATATTATTATCTTTTGCTTTGTTTCAACTATGAAACTGTTCTTGTCTCAACACACAAATTTTACTTTTTTTTTCTCTGATTCCTTTCCCTACTCCAGTGGGGGGAGGAATGATTGAGCAGCTGAGTGGTAGTTAGTTGTCAGCTGGGCTTAAACCACAAAACTTATTATTAAGATTATTATATGGTTGATAGATGAGCACACAGAGTACAAGCAGTAAAAATATCCTAACCCTTGTAAATGAATGTTGCAGTTAAGGCTCTTCTCCTGTACAGATAACACAGACTTTTTGATATATTATGAGTTCAGTAAAATGGCTCAAAACAAAAGATCATCACATAAGAACAGTTTTGCAAGAGTAGTAAAGTTTTTTACCACACATGAATATTGTTATTTCTTATGGCAGATGCCGCAGAATCAACTAAATTTTCAGCTTCAGAATAATGCTTATCTCCTTCCTTCTTCCTATCCTTTTTTCCTTCTGTGACACAGAAAATTTTATATAAAATTAAAAAAAAATTGAGAAACCAAATTTTCAGGCTTCAAATACTGATACTTTGAATTCTGAGACTTAATCCTGCCCCTTGTGGTTTAAGCCTTGAAACACTCTCATACAGACAGACGACAGTTTGCACAAACTTTCGTTCGGGTTCACAGTGTTCTGTACTACCAAATAACACAGATTTTTCATAAGGAATAATTTTCTGAAAGCAGACCACCCTTTCTTTCCTAGAGTTTCCATGTGAGATATCACACTGCAGCTATTCCCAAGGATTATTTTTATTGATGTGGTTTATAGTAGCCCTTTTCTGGGAACTCCAGACACTTGAACTAAATGCAAGAAGGAACATAATCCCTACCTCAAAGGCTTCACTCCCCGTTCAGCTGGCTTTGGGGAGAGACAATTCTGCAAAGAATAGGTTCAAATAATGAAATAGATATAAAATAAACAAAACAGGGGGGAAATAAAAAAAGAAAAAACAAACAAACAAGAAAAACCACAACACAATTTATTAGCAGCCTAAGAAGTTGCATTAAAAAAATAATCTTCAACATAGATGGTATCTTCCTGCCTCTTGGAACCAAGGTAAGAGAAAACTGGAAGGTGGTTGTTGAAAGAGATGCAATATGGATCATGTTTGACTTGAGTGTGGCTAAAAAAGCCCTGCTCACTGTCACATCTGCACACCCCCTCACAACAGAAGCAGATGACAGCCTAAGCTCCTCCAGTCCTTATGGCGTGCAGAAATTCACCATTTTTTCCCAGCTATTCTTTTTTGTCTCTTACAAAGTTCAGATTGAGCCCTGAGGGCACTAACAAAGGAAAAAATGCTTCACAGCATTTTCCCCTTGCTATTGCTTTGGGGTATGTGTAAGATGAGATCAAGTCAGTATTACATGAGGAGCATTCTTAATTCACTATGTGGTCTGCAGGCAGACTGGGATTTGATGATTTACTGCATTTTGAACAGAAGCACTGTGAAGTGAATTCAGGAGGCTCTCTAACACATCAGCTGGGCATTTGCCATATAGTCTTCTGGTAGGCTGGGAGAAAAGAAGGAAGATTTAGTTGTCTGCCTTTGGCTGCCTCCACCCTGAAAACTGAGAGAAGCCTGGTGTCCTGCTGCAGGGAGAGAGCAGCTTTTGCTACAGCTGGCTGGCCTCCTCTTTCTGATCTTCCCCAGGAGTAGGGGAGGAGGCAATGCAGAGGTGCAGGCACACCCCTACTGACATCACTGCCTCTAGTCCCTACAGACACATCTTGGGAGTGCGTC
>WEKY01001417.1:20875-72432 GCA_013390045.1 Picathartes gymnocephalus | reverse complement strand
CCCCAGTTTATATATTGGGCATGCCATTCTATGGTGTAGAATATCGCTTTGGCCAGTTCAAGTCACCTGTCCTGACTATGCTCCCTCCCAGTTTCTTTTCTGTACCTTCTCACTGACAGAGCATGAGACCCAAAAGAAACAAAAAGTCCTTGATTTTGGATAAAAAGGACTTAGCAAAACCAAAACCATCAGTACTTTGTCAACATTATTCTCCTTCTAAATAAAAAACACAGCACTGTATCAGCTACAGAGAAGAAGTTAAGTCTATCCCAGCCAAAACCAGGCATCCCCCAGCCCCCTCACCAGCGTGGCAGTGCGAGAAGCAGAAAGGGCCTTGATGCTGTGCAAACACTGCTGAGCAATAAGAAAAACATCCCTGTATTATCAACACCCTTTTTAGCACAAATCCCAAACACAGACCCATTCTGGTCACTAAAGAAAATTAACTCAACCCCAGCCAAAACCAGCACACTGAGCAACAGGTTTTGAATTATTTTCTGTGGTACAGAGGGAACAAAATTCAGGCACCAAAGCCTGCTAGCTAGTTCTAGTAATAGTACAAAAGGTCATTTTTCCAAATGGCTAAACTGCACCCACAGGCTTTCAGGATTATGTGCTGTGTCATTATTAAGAAAAATCTCATTGCATTAAGAAGCAGCCATTGCTTTTAAAAAGACAGAGGTAGTGGGATTTTTTAAAAAACAAACCCAAGAATGCCTTATCACAAAAACAGCGTGAGCTGCATTTGAAAATAAAGTTTGTAGTTAAAACTGACATTTCCCTGGCTCCTGTTTCCACCAGCAGCCATCTCACTGAGGTCTGACAGGTGTTTGCAGGGTTGCTGAGCCCCTGGGTTAATTCTGTGCATGAGGAACAGTGAGATTAAATTATTTCTGTAAGTTGGGTTTTGAAGAATTAATTGAAAAGGTGAACTACTCTCCCCAAATAAAAATATATGAAAGCAGACCTCAGACATCCTTCAGTATGGGGAAGTGGACAGAGAGTGCCATAAGTCTCAGCTTAATTTTAGCTGGGATATCAGACTTCAAACTTCACTCAAGGCAAAGTCAAAAGTGAGGACCTATGCCAGCAGCCATGCACTAATTCAGCACTGAGAGTTGTGAATAAACAGTACATTTCAGGGCATAGAAGCAACTTCCCTCAGTAGAACTACATCTAGACAGTCATAAATAAACAAGCTTTCATGGTTTAACATCATAATTCACCAGATTTTTTCAAGCTCAGCAGTTGTGGGATCTAGATGCTGAGATTTCCTGGTGGGCCACTTGAATTCTTTATCCCCAACTCTTGTCATATATATTTCTAAGTCCACAGACAAGAGACTGGCAGATTTTACTGTGTTTGCAATGGGATGGCATGCCCAGAATATTTGTGGCACTGTTCATCTGAGAAGAATCAACTTGATCACTTGTGATGAGTTGTTAATAACCTCGCAGGGGGAAAGCAATACTAGAGCAGAACTAGTGGAAAGTGTGACCCCTCAAGCATGCACAGTGCAGACACTCTCTCCTCTGCAGGTTGTTCCCACTGAGCTGCAGAACTGGATTTGCAGTGTCAGTGTTGGGCAGAGGGAGTTTCATCTCCTGTGCATCCCTGGCTGTGCTCACAGCACTGAAGGCAGAGCAGAGCCATCCACAGCCGAGGCCTCCAGTACCCCTGGCCAGTGGCAGCAGCACTCCCAGAGCTGCTTTAGGTGCTGTGTCCTGGGTGCTAACATGAAACATCCCAGCTCTGTCAAACTGAATGGATTTTTATCCTACTAGGAAGGATTTTGTATCTGCTGAGGACCTTTCAGCTGTAAATCACAGGATGTACTCAGGTCACATCCTCTGTCCCTGAGCTGTGATGTCTTCACATACTGAGTTGTTATCTCCAGGCTGATACATTCACAGTCACCTGCATGTGTCTCTCTGTGTGAGCTACTTCTTTCTGACTAAAAACAATCAGCAAAAATAGAAATTTCTACTAATTCCATCTCTCTGGGACCAAATAAAACCCCTGACATTTGTCTGTAAGCTCTGTTGTACACCTGGCCAGAACAATTCAGAACAATTCAGATTCACCAAAGTAAGACCTTGTGTGGTCCTGCTTTGTCCCATCAGCACAGTCAGGGTCCCAAGGGCTGGTTTACTCTGGGGTAGAGTTACACTATGGGGCTACACATACTGCATGTACCCAATGTGCACATTTTTGTGGTTTGAGTGAACTTTTTCTGTGTCAGTTGTGATTACATTCTCATGAAAATGATGCAAGAGCTTAGGGACACCTTGTTCTATACATTCTAGCTGCCCGACCCCCCCCCCCCCCAATTAATGTGAACCTGTTCATCACCCAGGTAAATATTTAATTCACTTTTCATAACTGAAAGAGTGCAAAGCAGCCAGTGCCTTTTGAAACCCTCAGCACAGGGACAGGAAATTGGACCGGTCCAGTTGCTATAAATCAAACATCCCTCCAGAAGGCAGGCAGCAACATTGCCTCGAGGCAGGACACTTCTGCTCTGTTCCAGCTTTTTTACCTAGCCTGAGGCAAGGCACTTCGTTTGCCTTGCTCCATCTCCCATATGCAAAACGCTGTAAACATGGGCTGGCTTTTGAGAAAATAAGTCCTAAGCCAGCACCACAGGTGTATAAGTTGGGAGGGGATTTATTGTTCTCTTTTGAGCCCTTTGTCCTGGTCTAAATTGGCATGACCATACAAATCTTCCCTTGGAGTGTTTCAAAGATGGGGTGCACTATACCTTAACCTACCACTTCTGCAAAGAGAGGCTTAAGCCTTTTATTTGCAATGTGAGAGTCATTTATTTTACTGGCAAAACATCTGACACCTTTTAAACAATCTTTAACACTAACCTTCTCATCTGTTGGCCAGATAACTGACCTGGTTAACACTTTATTTGATCCTTTTCAGAGTAAAAGAAAATGCAATTATTTAAAATTTGGTTGAGTACTCCAGGAGCAAGACAATACAGGATATTGCCATATAAATGAGTAGGAATGGCTTCTTAAAACAGTAAAAGTTTAATACATACTTTGCACGCATTTATAGTCTCCTTCTCAATTTCTATATTCCTTTTTTTATTTAAAAAAAAGGTAAAGCAAATACTTTTTATTTTATTTTAAGTGCACTGGTGATGTGAAGTAATCAGAAGTCACCGAAGTAGTATTTATAAAAGTAGCTATTTAATAATCATTGCTTGCCCGCGTATTTACTGTAAAGAAATAAATTTCATCTATAAAGAGCAATTAACTTGTGCAATCACTGTGTACAGTAAGATATCGATTCTCCTCAATACTGCATTGCTGTTAGACTCCTGCTAAATGTGTTAATGAGCCCAGGACTGACACACAACAGAGGAAAAAAATGTGTTTATTTCAGAGGAATCTGAACCACTTTCGGTTTCCAAATGATTAGAGAAATGATGCCCACTGTAAGGAATTGACACTCTTAGCTGTACGCTTTGTTTGATTGATTTTCAGAATAAGTCTCTTTGTAGTGCTTGGATTTCCCTTTTCCAGTTAAAGTTGAGATAATTGAACCTCAGATATTGCTTGATGTGGTTGCTATTCACAAACATATAAATCCACAAAATCTTATTTATTGTAGCTAAAAGAATCTGGCAAAAGAGGGTTGTAATAAAAAACAGTGTTAAATATTATGGCTGTGAAATCCTCTCATAAAAAGTTAAAGGCCAAAAAATATAAGGGTCAATGGGCATCATTAATTTTATGTTCAACTACTGCCTTGTAATGGTTAATTTTAGTAGGCAGGTCTATCAGTTACTGACTAGAAATGAGCACGGTGAATAGGAAATATAAATCTTATTTACTATATAATCTTATTAAATATGAGCTCTCCCTTCCTTTTATATAGATGTACACACATATACCTTTTAAATAGATATATACACATATAGAAATACCCCAGTTTTCTCACTTGGAAGTATCCAAATCTGTCTCTTCAGCAACTTCAAAAAATCATGTTCACTATTTCTTGGAAACTCTTGGTCCTTCACCAAAACCTGCCTCCTGCACGTGTCAAAAAAAAAGTCTTGTGCAGCACTCATTCACAACTCAGTCATCAGATCTGCTGGAGGTCCTAATGGTGAGAGAACAAGGGCCACTCCTAATCATTCAAACCATTTCAAATCAACCAAAACATTGTGAGAATTGAAATATTTCTTCATTTCTGGGACAGGTTCAGGCACATCTTTTGTAAAAGAAGTAGAAGGAATAGAAAGAGTGGATGAGAGAAAATGCACCAGGCTTTCTAGGGTATTGTGCCATAACAGGGCATGTAGGATTCTGAATCCTACACATTTCTTGGGGCAATAAGCATACAAGAGAGGGGTTTGCTGGAATCTGAAAAAATGAAACAGTTAGGTCAATTATGAGTTCAAGCTGCTTCAAGTTACATATAATCTCTTCATTTCTTGGTGGTCTGGCAAAGAAAGACCAATGCATCGTGCCACCACTGCCTTCCTGATTGCCAGGTTACCGCATCCCACTCAGAGGTCACAGCTTGCACTCCTTATGATCAAATTGCCTGGCATGTGTGGGTTAGAGTCTTTAAGTCATTAGTTTCTAAGTATATGCATTTTCTTTGTTCTTCCCCGTTTGCTGCCCATCATTGTGCAATTGATTGTCTGAAAGCCCGATCAGTTGGTTTTCAGCAATTTGCAATGGCCAATCAATCATGTCTGTGAAAAGTTAGCAATTCTGTCTGAATCTTAGTAGGGTTTGGATTTTAATAGCTTTCACACAGCAGAAGAGATGCCATTTTGGGCTGAAAAAGATACAGCACAGCCAGTGCTCCTCACTTGTTACAGTCTTTAATTACGCCATGGAATCTTATATTAAACAACGAAAAGTGTGGGTCAGCTTCCTGCTGCTCTATGAGATGTCATATTTTTGACGCACAGTAAGATTAGATAAGATCTTACTGTGATATTGCAGTTATCTGATATATAAATGAATATATGTATTTCTATATATATTACATATATACAAAAATATCCATCTGGAGCTGGATGGGGCAGCCCCAAAGCTCTCCTGACTGAGGCTTCCCTGCAGGCCCTGCTGCCAACACCTTGCCACGGACAACAAATAAAAAAGATAACTAAGTTCTACTAATTATTGCTAATTATTGTTAACTGCCAGTGGGTGAGAGGTTCATGGGATTTGCAGACTCCTTCTTTAAAGATTTCACTCTTATTCATACCTACAAACCTGATCCAAATACTCTTTGCAGTGCCAAGAAAGAAATTCTACTGCTCTTATACAGAAATCAGATATAAGCAGCCATTTTTCCAGATCAAATATATATATATATATTTCTCCTAAGTTGAGTCTGTGGGTAAACACAGTTTTCTTCTGAGGCCTGAGGGATAAGGGCTGTTGTTTCTAGTGTTGTGGGTTCGTACGTTCTTGTTAACACAGCCATGACTGCAAATACTTTTCTCCCATCTCCTGGAGAAAAGATGAGAGAAAATATGGCTTTGTTTTCTAAAAGATAAATCTGTAGCCTGTGTGCTCTGGAGGGGTGATTTTGCTCTGCTTCTTCATTAATCTACCAGGCATCATCACAACTGCATGGATTGCCAACTAGAGTTTATTGGCTCTGCTCTGTTTGTCAATGTGGTGAGAATCGTACACAGAAATTTCCAGCTGCTGTATTCAGGAAGGACAAATCCTCCTAAAAACTGTTTGTACAGTGAACAGAACCTAAATCATATTCTCCCTTATAAAAGCATGACTTGACTCACTGCAGTCCTCAAGCAGGATTTTTAGAGGCTCCATTCATGGTTGGGTGGAAGATAAATGGTTCCTTTGGTGCATAGGAGACAACTGGTTTTGTGAGGTTTAATAAAGGATGGGACATAAAACGTTGACTAAGAACAATAACCTAAGTTTCTAGTGTGGAACAAAACAAGTGTCATTTGGGCTGCCTTAGAACTTAGGTACTGAAGCATTTGAATGGTTTATCCATATGGAAACAAACAGGAATATGTTTTGTTGAGATTGCTTGAAATTCTTGGTCACGGAATATCACTTATAATATATTGTCTGCATTCCCTGGGGATGGACATTGCAGGAGAGAAAACCCCACACAGCAGGTTGTCAGGGGGTTCCTTGGTGAGAACAACTACACAATGAAGTTTAATACTTGGACCTGTAGGACTTTAAAGTAGGCTTATCATTTTCTAGAACTTAAACTGTTCAGGATAAAATATCTTCCTTCAGACATCTGCTCCACAGTTCATGTGATTTTTAAAGTTTCAATTAATACAGCTGAACCTTCTGCAATAACAGCATACAGAGGAGTGAAAGATGTTTTTTTTAAAGGTGTTTACAGTCCAATCATATAGAAATACCAAAAAGAGTAAAGCTAAGACAGAAAACAGTGAGAAAGGTAGCCAAATGTTACAAAGGCATGCAGAGTGGTAAAAAAAAAAAAAAAGGTATAATTAGAATAAGAACAGATGTACCCTGAAAAAGGTATTTGAAGGGGAGGGAATGGAAGGAGAGAAATATTTTATCATGACCAGGGAAAAGTATAAACACAGAGAGTGTTAGGAAATGATGCGCTGGGAGAAACTCCAGAATTCTTTTTCTTGGCCTTCTTTCTTTGTCAGTCAATGTCAGTAAATGCCACCATCAAGTTACATTATTATTCTTTTTCCAGTTGTTGGCCAAGTGATGGAAAACCACCTCCTACTGCTGTCTGTCACTGAGGCAGTTGAGGTGACAGATGTTTGCTTCTGTAGATCTGAGGTCTCCAGTCTGTCCCATGACCCAGATTGGAACCATTCTGATGCCACATGATGCAATAACACACACCAAAAACCCTACAGATGTTTAACTATTAAAAACTCCTCCACAAAATACTCCCTAAGGCTGTAAATCCAGGCACTTTGAAGTTCACTGAATGTCAGAACTGACAGCTGCCTTTGTAACCTGCTGGAGTCCTCACATTATGGGAGTCTCCCAACCAAAATTCCGTGGCATTTTTCTCACGAGACACTTGCTTCTATTAGCTCAAAAGCTGTAAGGAATTCATTGCATGGATTGTGACAGTGAGGTTAAATGTTAAAAGACATTGAGGGGCTGGAGCAAATTCAGAGAAGGAAACAGAGCTGGGGAAGGGTCTGGAGCACCAGGAGCAGCTGAGGGAGCTGTGGGGGCTCAGCCTGGAGAAAAGGAGACTCGGAGGGAAACTTAAAATTTTCTGCAATGCCCTGAAAGGAGGGTGGAGCGAGGTGGGGAGCAGTCTCTACTCCCAGTAACAAGCAATAGGACAAGAGGAAATGGCCTCAGGTTGTACCAGGGGAGGTTTAGTTTGGATTGTAGGAAATATTTGTTCTCAGAAAGGGCTGTCAAGCTCTGGAAGGGCAGTGGTGGAGTTACCATCCCTGGAGGTACTTGAAAGACTTTTAGATGTGGCCCTTGGGAACAGGGTTTAGTGGTGGCCCAGTTTTAGTGCTGGGTTAAGGGTTGGATCATAAGGGTCTGTTCCAACTTAAACATTCCATGATTCTGATGCTTTTTTTAAATTCATCATTGACTGTGTGGACTTACTGCCTGAACAACAATAAAAACACTCTACATGTTTTCCAACAGTCTTACTCATTCTTCATTCTTATTACTTTTATTACAGTCTGACTCATTACCTTCATTCTTATTAAGATTGTTTCACATTATTTGCACTCTTCATTTTCTTTTATTCTCTGCTGTCTCTCAAGTCTCTCACAGATCATTCAGTGTGGATAAGGAGAAATAATTGCAAGTGATTGAGTTACTGTGGCCTAATGAATAACTCTAAGACAACCAAGTGAAGCCTTTTCTAGTTTATTGAATACATTAAAAAGCAAAAACCTACAAAAAATGTATTATCATAGTGGCTTGTAAAGACAGTGTAAGCAAATATACAGCTTGTGGTTGAAGTGAAGTTGGTTTATGCAGTTGTTGCTCAGTGATAAATCCTAACCCCTCATTCTTCTTATTTCAATCTATGATGATAAACAGGTTCAAGAACACAAGTTGTTGCCCTCTTTCCTAAAGTCTGCAAAATGTCTTAGCTGGTGTTCAACCAAATGATCTATTAAATTGTATGTTCCGAGAAGCGTTTTTAAAAAAATCCAATAATTACTATGACAAAGTTATATTTAAAAAAAAAAAAAAAAAGGCAGAAACTTTCTTTAAAGGGCATTTTTAAAAATAGATTTATGCATTTCCTTTCTCACCTGGACTTTCTATGCCTCATGTTGTTGTCACCTGTGATCTCTCCACCTCCCCTGCTGCTGCTCCTGTAACTGTCCTGGTTCCCTGTGCTGCTGAAAAGGGAACCCAAAGCAAATGCAGAGCCCAAGTGCCTGTTCTGGGAGGTCAAACAGCAGACCCCACATGAGTCTGACCCTCTCTGCCTCCAAGTTATCTTTCCTCCCTCTGGACAGCATAACTCATCTTGACTTCCACATCTGGCCTCTCTCTGGGTGACAAATTGGTATTTATTACCTTGTTAAAGGATAGACACCAGAGAAACTAGGGGAAGTTACACCCAGTGCAGAAAAATACATTTTCTTTTCTTATCATCTGGAAGTGTTTCATCTGGTCAAGAGGGCAGATGTGATAACATCCATCTTGCAGTAAAAAAAAAATCAGAACCACAGTGCAAGTCTTGCTAGCAGAGATTGTTCTGACTAACAAGAGGTCATGCCCTATAAATAGAGACTGGCACATGTAGTGTCTATAAAAACACACACAAAAAATTAGTGAGATCTTCATTACCCTTTTAATGTGACCTCAGTGGTATGGGTGCTTTTCTCTCTCTTTTTCTCACTTTCTTTCCTTTCCTACTCCTAATTTCCTCTTGGAATATGGGTAATTTAGGGTTCGATGGGTTAGAGTTTGCTAAGCCAATTCTTTGTGAAATGCTTTATTTTGATTCAATTCTTGCTTTAAATTTTGCCAAATTTCCAATCCTCTAAAGTTTGCCAGTAAAGTTTGTTTTTTAACCTCCTGGGGACTTTTGTTGAGCTCTCTTTTGTGCAGCCTCAGGGAAAAGTGGTACCTTAAGCTCCTTTTAAATAGACTTGCTGGAACGAGGGCTTTACAGCTGTATTCCAGGCAAGGTTATGGAGATGATCATCCTGAGTGCCATTACATGGCACATGCAGGACAGCCAGGGGACCAAGACCACCCAGCAGAGATTTATGAAAGGCAGAAGGGTCCTGTTTGACCAACCTAATCTTCTATGAAAAAGTGGCCCAGTAGTAGGTGAGGGAAAGGCTGTGGATGTTGTCTATTTGTCTGGACTTCATTAAAACATTTGACATCTTCTCCCACAGCATCCTCCTAGAAAAACTGGCTGCCTGTGGCTTGGATGGGTGGACTCTTTGATGGGTAAAACACTGTCCGGATGGGGTGAACGGAGCTCAATCCAGTTGGTGGCTGGGCACTAGTGGTGCTCCTCAGGGCTCAGCTTTGGGGCAGGTCATGTTTAACATTACTGATGATCAGACGTGGGGATTGAGTGTACCCTCAGTAAACTGAGTGGGAGTGTTGAGCTGCTCGAGGGTGGAGTCACCATCCCTGAAGGTGTTTGAAACACCTGGATCTGGGTGATGGGGTTTAGTGGATTAGGGGTAACAGGGTGTCACGATCCGCTTAATTACAAGCAAAGATTTGTGGGGGTTCTTTTAACTTGACCTCAGAGTGCAAAAGTCACAAGGGACATTCAACTTTAACTTAAAATCAAACAGTTTTATTTTATGCTCAAAAAACTCAATGCAATAGAGGGAGAGAAAGAGAATAAAGAATAAAGGAACAGAAAAGAGGGGAAGGGAATATATAGCTACCAACGGACGAGACGAGATCCTTGTAGAACGAAGGAGAAGTCTTCAGACTAATAGATGCGTCTTCTTCCGTGGGGAGGGCCTCAAAACATGGCGGATTTGGGGGTCTCCTTGAAAAGCAGGGGGTGGACTCTTGGCCAAACAGGTGGGAGGAATAACCACTGTTTCTGAGTAAAGACTGCAGGATCGAGGGATGGCTGGAGTTATTGTTCTGAGGTGAGAACAGGTCTTCTTGTTTCCTTGGTCAGCTGTGTTTGATCTTACAGCCAAAGCACTGTCCTTTGACCAGTTCTCAGTCCAGCAAACACACCTGCATGTTGACACTTTGGCCTGGGCCAAAAAACCCCTACCAGTCCAAGGTTTCAGGGGTTTGTTCTTAGGCTGGCACAGACACAAGTCTTTGCAATGAGCTCAGCCTAGGCAGTCTGCCGTGACCATTGTTCTCTCACGGGTCACCTTGGACCATTCGCAGCCTGGCGAGCACTCACCTGTGAGCAGCACTCGGCAAACCTCCTACCTCGGCCAGGCTCGGGACCCCCCCTGTACACAGAGTCCAAGGTTTCAGGGTTCTTCCTTATCACAAGCATGAGGCAAAAATGAGGATCTTCGAATAGTCTCTTACACAGAGTCAGGAACTTGGGTGATTGTTGGACTGGCTGATCTTGAAGGTCTTTTCCAGCCTTCAGAATTCTATGATTCCTTGTGCACCTATGAAAAGCCTGCTTTTTTCAGCTCCCAGACACAGTGCACTATGAGAGGTTTTTTTAAGCAAAGAATTCCCAAGAGGAAAACAGCTGAAGCTTGACCCCGGCAATTTCTGTTTTTCTTTGTGGTACCATTGAATTTAGAGCAGTTCAAGGCTTTTATATCTTGAGATATCAGATATCTTGAGATCTCACTTTCTTGGCACTAGAAGAAGCCTACATGACAAAATTATAGTAGATTGTAAAGTTTATCTACCTGAAGTCAGAGGAACTCAAAAGGTCACCCAAGGCAGAACGGTTACTTCAATTCATGTATTTTTTAGAGCAACTCAGTCACTTTTACTTTGTCACCTGTGAAATAATGAAGCTTTTTCAGGGTCTGTGACAGAAAAAAATCAAGCCTCATGTTTGTAAAGTCATACAAGGCACCACAGCTTCCTTGGAAATGTTTGAGAGGTCAAAATCTGAAAACGTGTAATACAATCTATGTTACCAGGACACTGAGTCTTAGCGTCATTAATCTAACAAAGGAGTCAGCCTGCTACTACTGTTATTCAATTTTTGTGTTTATAAAATATTGCAGAAAGACTTGACAAGAATCCAAAATATTTGACAGCAGGAAGCATAAATATGTGCTCTTGTTGGCTTTCTTTAAAGGGTTTTTTTTCGTATTTTATGATTGGAAACTCCCTAGCATTATACCCCATCTAAAATAGCCTGTGGTCTTTAAGAGTTCTTTGCTCTTAATGAATTTTCTAAAAGGTGCCGTTGTTGATTTGCTCTTTGTGACAAAGGTATAAAATCGTCTGGTGACTGATAAGAAACCATGGAGGTGTTTCACAAAACTTTTCTATCTGATTCAGAAAATTCTATTTATAAGGTTTGCCTTGAAACAACAAAATACTTAAAATTCAAAACTCATATGCTTCTGAATGGGCTTGGGAATTCATTTTGTTATCGTCTTCGATTCTTGTTGTTTAAAACAATCCAGGAATTGAGAAACACATTAGCCAAACCCTGGGGAAATGCATGGATATGCTAAGGGCTGGAGGAAAGCTGAAGGCTGGAGAGATAATGAATTCACTAAAGAGTTTGTTTTATTCAACTCCACGTCAAAAGTTATTTCGAACTATGAAAAAGTAACCCTTCCCATTGGTCCAGCTCACTGATTAAACTGGCCAACAGACCTGTTTATTTTAGTGCAAGCCTGTCATCAACCTTCTGGTATGTGCTTTGAAACAGAGTGAAAGGGCAAAGGGCTCTCGAAACAATGGTTTAACACTATTTTATCTGTGCTGGCTGTCACACAGCTGGGAGCAAAGGAAAAGTGAGGCACTGATAGTCTGCATCATTTTTTCAAGACTGTTCTTGTGACACCAAGAACTTTATCATTAATTTTTAATGCTGTACAGAAGTGGGAATCATAGTAGTTGTTCAAAGGGCCTGATACTACGTGTTAGATTCAGTGCTGAAAATTGGTCATGGCCCTTCTTTTCAGGTGTTGGATATCACTGAAGACAAAATTAAATGAGGGGGAAAAAAATTTTTAAAAAAAGCCACTTTCTGTTTGATTATGTAAGGTACCAAACTTGAATTTCTGTGGCATTTAATGTAGTTTCCTATTTTTAGTATATGAGTTGGTTATTTGTCTTTAATGGCACTCTCCAGTCATATTCTTCTCTGTAATCATCAATTTTTGCTATAGAAGATATACCAGAAGTTTAGATTATACTGGCACGAGTTTACTTTCTTCAGCTGAAAGCAGAGCATCATCATAGAAAACAATTAAAGCCCTGTTGTGGCCTGTTTTGTAATGACCCATATTTAGGATAATTTATTCTGAACTAGAAGATAAATCTTTGATTTCAGGTCAGCTTGAGGCTTCCCAAAATTGTGGTGAAATAGCACCTGCAGTGAAATTCCAAAGCATTCTTTCTAATTTCCTGCTTGCATGTTTAGTCTACATACCCCCACACATTGAAAAAAAAAAAAGGGGAGGGATTCTGTCCTAAAAAGGTTTTTCTTCCGTATAATTAAAAAGCTTTGGGTTCTGAAATTAGGTTTACATAATTTGATGGAGTCATATTTGAGGTAAATTAACTGACTAAGCTTTATAATATGTGTTCTACCCAACTACACATTTGGGGTTTTTTTACTGCCTTTAATTTAATAAATCATCACCTGAAATCAATAGATATTTATAAAGATGATATTCAGGAAACATGAAATAAGGCTGGCTTGACATGAATTTAAATAGCCTTTAAAAAAAAAAAAAAACCCACAGGATTTTATTTAATACCTATGTAAAATCTGTTAATGGAACAAATACCTTTTTGTTTTGCAGTTCATTCAGATTTATGTGGCTCTTTTCTGGCTTGTTTCACAAAATAATCTTTTCTACTTTGTGACTTTCCTTCCAATCCCTGTGTTACTAAGCACTATTTATTTTAAAGCTCTAAGCATTGAACAGCAAAGTAATTTGATTTGGTGAGGACATGTTTTCCTTTCATTTCATCATCAGTTTCTGCTTGTGATAAAAATCAGCCCAGCATTTCCAGGAATAAAGTTTTGCAGATATCTGGTAAAATCGCGTCTCAGAGAAATCAAGGGGAAAATCACTTTAATTTAAACTAGAAGAGAATTTAATGCATTCTTCCCTGTGTGGTTGCTGAGGCCCTGGCACAGGGCGCCCAGAGAAGCTGTGGCTGCCTTTGGATCCCTGGAAGTGTCCAAGGCCAGGTTGGGCTTGGAGCGCCCTGGGACAGTGGAAGGGGTCCCTGCCTGTGGCAGGGAGTGGAATGAGATGATCTTTAAGTTTCTTTCCAGCCCAAATCACTCTGTGCTTCAGTTTTCACCCACTGAGTCCTGATTTCCCTTTTCCAGGTGGATTAAAGAGAGTGGAGGGACAGACGTGGTTCAGTTCCTTTTCTCTCTCTTCGCAGGCACTGGTTGGTGCCCGTTACGGATGGCAGGATGCTTTGGGACAGTTCTCGTTCTGTTTCTTCTGCCCGGTACTTCCCATGAGGACGTGTGAGGTCCCAATCTAAGGGAGGCCTGTGCTATAGGCTTCTTGTGGCCCATATGACACAGTTAAAGGGAGCAATGCTCCAAGGCTGCTGTTTCTTTTTTCACCAAGAAGTTTTTCTGCTGTATTTTCCCTAACCTCAGAACTTGCCACCACACCAGTCTTTCCCAATAGAAAAGACTGTGCCTTTCTACTTCCTCTCTAGAGACCCCTGTAGTGTCTTTGGGTTTTTTTTTCCTTTTTAAAACCCTTCTTTGAAACCTTAAACTCTTCACATATCACCTCAGTCCTTTGGTCCTACTTGAAGTATTTCTGGATCTCCAGACCCTTTTTTTTCAGTCAGGAAGGAAAAATTCAGTATTCCTGGCTTGTTTCAGCTGCAGTAAATGACCAGTTAAGATTTAGTGACCAGCTATTACCACTAGTTTGACAGTAACTTAGCACAGCCATTACCTGCAGTATTTGGCACGTACTCTCATAGATGTATCCAAGACTGCAATAAGCCCTTATTAACAGCCTCAGGAGATTGAGCAGAATTCATTAATGTGCATTCCGAACCCTGGATTCATCATAGTGGGGCAGAAACGGGAATTTTCTCCCCTATTCTAAGGCACGTTCTTGGGTGAATATACCTTGAGATTCTTCCAGAACAGCAGCCATTCCAATTCTCTTGTAAAACTTGTCCCAGCTTTAAATCTTTAGACACTTGGAGATGTGAGACCTGAGGCCCTGTAAAAAAATACACTCTGCACTTTGCTGTGGAGGACAGAGTAGAAGAGGTTGAGAGATTTGGGGTTATTTTGCCTTTGGAGTTGAAGACTAACAAGAGATCATATTGCTGTCCTCAGCTGCCTGGCAGGAGAATATGGAGCCAGATTCTTGGATGAGCACAGGTAGAATACAAAGGACAACAGATATCAATTGAAATGTAGGAAATTTTAATTAAATATGATTAAATTTAATTCTAATTAAATATGTTTCTTCATGAGAGGCTGTAAAAATATTTATCTTGTGAGATATTCAAGGCTTGATTGGACAAGTGTTTGTTTAGCATATGGACTTGCTTGCAAGGGAGCTGATTCCATGATAAACTTTATGTGAATCCTATGTCATTGCTTCCTCTGCATGGCCTTTCTGTCTTGGAAAGTAATTACATCATTTTGAAAAAGGAAACACCTCATTGGCTTCTGTTGTGGGGAGTGCTGAGTCCACCTCACTTTTAGTGGACCAGCACATAATGGGCTGTATCTTCTCCATGCTGGATATTACTTACAAATCTAAATGTAAAAGACAATCTGTTTGTATTTCCCATTAACGTGTGATTTACTGAAAATGTATTAATCTATTAATGGTAAAGCAGCTTTATTGAATTTTGATTTCCCTCCAAGTCTGTTGAAAGACTCCTAATTTTAATTTATTGCTCCATCCTTCTAAAGAAACAACCAGTAAAATAATTTTTTTGACCTTTCCATTCTCTTGGTTAGTGTTTTGCCAAAATGCTTTGCAGAATATTTTAATTAAATACAGAAGCTTGTGTTAAGATTAATAGTTTACAATTTCCAATGCTCTAAGTACCATTATGTTAACAAACATTGAAATATTAATTACAAGAATAAATTAGGTGACCTTAAATATATATTTCACTGAATTAAAATGTAGGGTTTTTCCCAGAAATATGAAGCAAGGAACAAAAAGAGTGGACCATAAATAACAATACACAAAAATCACAAGGCAACATTGAAAAAAAATTCATAGATTTTAGGCACAGAAGAGATGAATACCATCTGTTGCCTTGCAGTTTAGGAGCCTTCAAATTTCACCTACTGACTCTCGCATAAACCCTAAAACTAGTTGTTTAAAGAAGACTAAATATGTTAAAATAAGACAATATTGTCTTTTCAAAGTCTATTGAAAGATTATTTCAAAACCTCACATGACAGAAAATTAGCCATATTCCCAGGCAGAATCTTTCAGTGGGTAATTATTTTCACATAAAATTGTAGAGGTTTGATTTAGGCTTGGATGTTTGTAGCTCTCCAGTAAAACAATGCAAGGCTTGTCGTAGGCACTTGTCCCATCCTGGAGAAGGAAGTAATTCTGTCTCACTACTTTGTGTTGCAGAGCCCCCTCATTCAAGGCTCTCACGTGGGAAGGGGGAAATCAAGGTTTAATATTCTCATCATGCTCAGAGTGCTTTGTTCATATAGTGAAGCATATTTTACTTTAGGGCACTCGCAGTCGTCCCAGTCAATGCCATTTATTAAGCCAGTGTGAGAGAACAAGGGAAAATAACTCTGTAAATTAGGGATTAGGAACTAATCTCGAGTGCCAGGATTTGAGACCTAATCCCACTGAATATGTATCACTATGAGAATAAGTGGAACACTGTCAGTGGGATAACTCCAGAGAAAGGCATAATCACATATTGCAGGTTAACTGGGATGCACTTGTGAGTAATGAGAGATCTGCAATTGAATCTCCACAGGTAGAGAAGCAAATTGAATCTCCTTGCCCTATCTCTTCTTTGAGTGCCTAAAACGGTGGATTATTGACTAAAAAATGGGTGATGTTCCTCCCTTACCTTTGTCCACTTGGTGCCCCCAGAAAGTAAACCAGATCTAGATTGCAAATATCACTCAGATCTAATTGTTTTCTTTTTGCAGGTGCTGAAAGAAAGTAAGAGCTATTTTTCATCTTTCTCTGTTGAAATGTGCAGACTCAACTCTCAACAAGAAGCTGAAATTACAGTAAACGCAATTCTTCAGCTGAAATTTAGACCAGGTTTGATAAAGTGTATTAAAAAGTCATGTAAGGCAGATGTAAGAAAGCTTTGATGATAAGACGGCCGGGGAATGACTCTTTGCTATATTATTAGTCAAGGGAGACACAGCAGATTTCAATGTGACTGCATGCTTTTTTTTTTTCTCTCCTTGATTTAATTTTAGCACAGTCCATTCAATTCCAATTTCATACAAGTGTGAGGCAAAAACTTTCTTTGCCCACAGTCTTGAAAGTGCAGGTGTACTAACTGTTGCTGAATTAATAAAGATCTCAAAGCTCATATACAAATCATGCTAAAAATTTAAGAGAAGCACTGTATAAATTGAGTATATAGTTCTTATTTATGTATGACAAAATGAGACCAACACCTCTGTTTTCCATATATTTTTCTATTTTCAACATGTCTTTATGTCTGTAAAATTTTTGAGTTGCACAATTTCTATTTACCAATCTCTCTTTTCTCATTAGCATGAGCCTACGTTAGAAGTTCAATGTATATTCTTGCATTTAAAAAAAAAACATGTTTCCAACAGAATTCATATGTCCTATGGGACATGGGAAATATGTCTTTAATGGGCTGAAACAACAATAAGTAGTGAGAATAAATAACACAATCTGCTTTGCCTTGCTGTTGTTCAAGCTATTCCGAACTTAACAGAAGTATCCTGGACTAAGCTTCCAGCAGGGCGCTGTGCATGGAATTCATAAACAAGAAGGATTCCAGAGCTGTAGAGAAGCAAAGTGGAATACCTGTGAGCTGTCAAGATATGTCAGATACTGAAGTAACCCAAATTTTGACTTAAAATATATTGATACACACAAACACAGTTCTCTCTCTCTACCTAGATGCATACATAAATATAAGACACATTATCTATCTCACCCTAAGTATAGAATATGGTAATGGATATTGTAGCTCTGCTCTAGAATTCTGAAAGTTTTTTTTTTTAAAAAGGATGTTACACTTGAGGGTTTTTAGAGTTCATTTTCAAGAGCCTTAGTACACTTTGAAAGAGGCCAGTTATTTTTTTTCTCTCAGTAAGGTCCTGCTGTATTCAGTAAAAGGAAAAAACAAACAAGACACACATTACTGTACAACGGAACAAGTGTGGACTTCATTAAAAACAAAACAAAAAAACAAAAACAAAACAACAACAAAAAAACCCCAAACAAACAAACAAAACAAACCTTGGTTTCCATGTAATTTAAACCACTTACAGTGTTCTCCCAGTACCAAATATAATACCAGCTGCAATTATTTTTTTCCTCTGACCTTTTCACTGATATGTAGTGACATTATCATTTTGACATATCGGGGTAGGATAATTAGAAAATTAAGTGGTTTTTTACAAATAGAAATAATCTTAAATTAATTTAGCCAACTCAAGAGAGCTTTTTTCAGAACTGCAGTGACAGAGACTGACAGAGAAGTATCCTGCCTTGAGCGAAGACCCAAACATAACATGTTTTCACATGAAAGAATATAGGCAATTAGTTTCAGTACTTCTAAATTATTATACAGCCATGAGAGAAATGGGAAAAGTACACAGAGATTTGTTCTGTTGCACTGTTAGGACGCTAGATCTGTGAAATTCTCTTCCTGTTTGCAAACCAGTGACTATAGTGTTCTACACAGATGGAAGAGTAAATGTGATACACTGAAAAGAAAAAAAAAACCCACAGCATTAATCAGAACTTCCACAAAGAGTTTGCACAAAAGCTTCAGTGAACTTTCAACAGCATATCAATTTAGTTTAAAATTCCAATGTGAAGGATTTCACTTTATGGCGGACTGAGAAGTTCCGTCACCTTCCACAAAAAGGCTTTCTCTACTGAAAAATCAACAGAGGTTGAGTGAAATAGACCCTCTACCTCCTGTTGTGTCCTTGGCTGTGCTTGAGAGAGGCTTAGGGCAAATAAGCACCGTGAGATAAAAGAATTTTAAAATGGTTAAACTTCTGCTCCTATGTGATTGGGAGATGACAGAATCACAGAATGGTTTGGGTTGGAAGGGACCTTAAAGCCCATCCCATTCCACCTCCTGCCATGGGCAGGGACACCTCCCACTATCCCAGGCTGCTCCAAACCCCATCCAGCCTGGCCTTGGACACTTTCAGGGATCCAGGGGCAGCCACAGCTTCTCTGGGCACCCTGTGCCAGGGCCTTCCCACCCTCACAGGGAAGAATTTCTGCCCTAATGTCCCACCTGACCCTTGTCTCTCATTTTGAAGCCATTTTCCCTTATCACTACAGTGAACATATATTTGCAGAGACAAAAGCAGGAACCACAATTTCCTACCTTTTCCCTTCACAATTCTTTTTTCCTGATATAGTATGCAGTTATTTAGTCCAGTCAATTGACGTCTGATTTATATTTAGTAAAATTTATTGTAAAGTAATTATTTCTGTATAGACTCAAACATACTTTATTTCAATATCAGTATCCTTTCAATTTTATCCCAGCACATCCACCTTATACAATTTATATACAAATGCTGAAATTAATATAATTAAAAATAAAAATTATCTCATCAGTAAGTTAAATCTAATGGTAACTCAAAATACTCCTGTCTGTTCTGTTGAAAATATTAATACTGCACTAATGCCCCAATTAATTCCTCTAAAAAGTCTCTCTTTGTAGATTCCTGCACAGAAAATAATTTCATTGAAAAGTTAAACAGCACAAAGCAACACTAGACTGATGAAGAAAGTTGTGATGGTCACTAGCTGTTACAACATTTAATATTTTTAAAAATAGCATTTTTTCTTTTTTTGCTTAGTTCAAAACTTGTTGCTTGTTTCATTTTTTTTAATTTTGAAATACATGTTTAAATATTGCTGAAACTGAATTTCTTGTTACATTAAATATTTAACAATTGTTTCATAATTTAAAATCTGTGATTTTAGTGAAAAAAAAAAAACAAAAAAACACATGTCCAAATAAAGGCTATTTTTCATTTCCACATTTCATTCCCTGATGTTATTAGCTGTCACTTACCTGTGGGTCAAACACACGCAAGCAATGCAAACCCTCAATCTCTAGGTGGGTTTCCTATTCAGGTGCATTCCACTTTTATATGTGGGCTCTTTATGAGAAGATGGGTTGATTTACTCAGGCAGTCATCTTCAGCTGTGCATAGTTTTCAGCAAATCCTACTGCCTTTTAAATTCTCTGTTGAATTTCTCCTTATCAGGCTTTTTTATTCTATATGAAATATAAAGGGCAAACTTTATATTGTCTCTCTTGCAGTGGCTAAGCACACAGACCAATGCCAGCACATAATTCCATCCTATAAAGTACTTAATGATTCCCAAGTTATGTGAATTGAGACAGAAATCACCATTTTTTGGGTTGTGTCTAGTGATATTAAGGCTTTCTGACAACAAAAATAAAAGTATCACTCTGGTGATAGATACACTATTTCTATTTAGTTCAGAGACCTATGGAAAGAAAAAATAAAGTTGTTGAAAGTCTGGGGGAATAATTTATTCTTTTGGTGCATCATCCTGAAATGTTGAAGTGATGATTTATTTGATCCAGTATCCCTTGCATCAATGTTGAATGGAAACCTCTTCTGTTCATCTTCTCCTGGGCTTCAGAATGGGCACATGGCTTTCAACACAAGCTGCTTCATAAATAAGGGATCTCAGTTATCACAATCTCCCAGGCATCTCACACCATCTGCCTCATCTTTTTGAAACATCCCAAACCATGGTCTGTTCAAAGAGCATCCACTCCCAGTCAAAACTTCAACTGTGAAGGTAGCCAGAATTTACTGTCCTATCACTGCTTCATTTCCAAGGAGCAGTTGTATCATTCTCATGATTTGGCACAACTCTTGAAGAAGAAAACCCCCAAAGAGGTTCATTACACCATGATCATACCCAAAAACTCCTCCACCTGCCTTTCTTACCTGACTGAAATGCTTGGCAATTTTAGGCACTATTGACTAATGCCTTAGAAATTAGCAATTTGATTCCCTTGTTTTCATGGATTCTTTGTATTATCAGGCTGTTAAAATCTCTCAGGTCTCTTTTACTTCCTGCTGAGGGAGCTGAGATTGTTTATCCTGAATGAGAGGAGGCTCAGCGAAGACCTTATTGCTCTTTACAACTCCCTGTAAGGAGGTTGTAGCCAGGAAGGGGTCGGGCTTTTCTCCCAGGTAACAATAGGACAAGAGCAAATGGCTTCAAATGCTCCAAGAGAGATTTAGATTGGATATTGGGGCAAAAAGTGTTCACAGATATGCTTGTCAAACACTGGAAAAGGTTGCCCAGGGAATCAGTGGAGTCACCACCCCGGAGGGATTTGAAAGATGTGTGGATGTGGCACTTGGGGACACGGTTTAGTGGTGGCCTTGACAGTGCTGGGGGAACAGTTGGGCTCAATGATCTTAGAGATCTTTCCCAACCTAAACGATGCTGTGATTCTAAGACATCGTTCAAAGATGAATGCCAAATGCAGTGATAAATCAGTGATGGAGCAGGCCGCCAGTCTTCGTGCATTGTATGAATATGCAGATTTTGGTTAAAATTTGGTGTACTTTGTGTAGGTACCTACCTTGTTTGCAAATGCCTTTACACAGCCAGATGCTGAAGCCCAGGAACAATTTTCCAGTTACGATTTTAGTCCACACATCACCTGGAAGGAGGGAGAGGAAGGCAGGGCTCCTCATGCTCTGTGAACAGCTACTAACAAGGCCACTCTCTTCAGCAGTGTTCAGCAGCAAATTCCAAACTGGACAGGGCAGAGTTAAGGTGGGAAAGTTGCACAGAACCTAAGGGCGACATAAAGCTGCAGAAAATGGCTTGACCGAAATGCCTGAGAGATGAGGCAGAAACCGTTCAGCAAATTGGAAATTGTGAGTCATTAATGATGCATATTGTTCAATTTACAAATTAAATTAATTGTGTTAAAGGTTCATGGTTGTGAGTCAAGTAATTTTTCAGAGTATGCACATATTTCGAAACATTAAGGAATTTCTGTGGATGGAAAGTGAGGTGCTTTTGATGATTATGTCTCTTTCTTAAGAACCCTAAATTAAATTTTTAAAATGTCAGGCAAATTACCCGTGTGAGCATTTCTGAGGCACAAAACCCTTTTAAGAATGTTATTTCTTCATCTGGTAAGACCCACTATGCCTGAACATACACCACACACTGCAGCATCTGGCCTTTTAAGCATTAAAACTTCTGAAACTTCTTAGAGGATAAAGTCATTATGAGGTGTATTTTTAAATTAATCCAATAAATTAAGCAAGAGCTTATTAAATTCAAGTTATATTTATGCTTCTTTTCTGTTCCATAGCTATGAAAGAAAGAAGAAAACATTACTTTTGTTCTCTGTTCATTAACTGCTGCACTGCAATTGTTTAGATGGCAGGTATTTAACTTACTCTTTTTTATCAGATTTATTTTTCCAGACATTAATTTGTTGGAGAGTCTGTAATTATTATTATTATTATTACAATTTTAATTGGGGGGTTTTTGTTCGGTTTTTTTTGACCAGTACAAAAGGAATATATTTTTTTAATATTTTATTATTTTACTCATGCATTTACATTTTCTGCATGAAGAAAATAAAATACACAATAGAAGGTCTTACCTGAAAGGAATGTATATTGATTGGTGTGTTCTTTTTTGTGTGTTATATTGCACTCTGTGATCCCGGCTCCGTTTAGGTGATGTGATGATTTCAGTTTAGAAGGCAGATTTTCATCTGGAAGCTGAAGAAAGCTTTTTCTCTAAGTTCATCATATTATTTCTGCTTCTGCCAGAGGAATATGTGAAATTTCTGGAAGTACTCAGACCAAAATTGAGCTTTAAGCTGGGGAAATTTGCAGTCATATGATAGAGTGGTAGACACTGGGGAGATGCAGGAAAATCCCTTTACCAAGGTACAGCACGTAGGTAACCCCAGCTGGTGTTTGTAATCCCCAAGCCACAGTCTCTGTGAAAATTCTCTGGTAGAGAATTTGAAATCTGGTTCTATTCCAGCTTAATGACCAACAGGATGATGGTTCCTGCTCTCCCCTGACCCTGTAAGCAGGAGACAAAGTGTAGATTTTTATAAGTAACAGGAGTAACATCAGGTTTCCATGATAAAAAATAAGAGATACTACAAACATCCCAATGTGAAGAGTCCTACGGCAGAGGAGAGTCCTGGCCAGAAGAGTGAGGTGGAATAAGAAGGATATTTATGATGAATTTTAAACACAGCCAGGATGAATTGCCTTTGAAACTCATTAAAACCTTTGCAAAGGTGGACACTTTCATGCAGTTGGTCAAGTTTCCTGAGTCTCCAGGAAACCCTCTGCCACCAACTTCCACAGGCTTATGGGCACCGATGGTAGGCAAAACTGTCCTGAAAGAAGTACTTTGATGCCTCTCAGTGGCTCTTCTCTCTTTTAAATACAGAATCTCTGGCAGCCCTGTGACTGTGAGCAGCACTGGCCCACGAGCCATGAGATGACAACATCCCATCCCTCACTCCCAAACTGGCACTTCTCTCCATGTGCTGAGGGACTGTTATTCCAAACCAGAGATTTCTGTTTTGCAGGGGTGACTCACAGCCTAGTGGAAGGCTATAAATATTCATTCCAAAAATGCCAGAATCTGTCTGTCTCACCAGGCTGTTTCAAATTAAAGCCTGCTGCTTGTATTGAAGGAGAGAGCCTGGGATGGTGGATAATGAAAGCTAAACAGGAACAGATCTGAGCAGTCACTGCTGCTGTGACATTCTGACAGGGAAACATGAAACTAAGATGCTTCACCTTAAACACATCTTAGGAATCTTTCATGTGAAAAATCACTGTAGCATGTACTAAAATATACTGGTATGAGCTGTCAGTACATGAATCGAGGGCTAGGGAGCTATTTTTGATTAAGTATGACAAGTAAAAAAGACAGATACTGAGTTAATAATCAGTTCTAAGATTAAGCACACCTCTTTTTCTTAGCTTCACAGTGGATGGCATGTTCATGTTTTATAAATTCCTACTGTCTAGATCTCAGGAGGTGTGGAATTTTTTTTTTATTTCCACCCATGTCTGTTTTGAGTAACTTAAGGGGAAAAAAACCCCATATTCTACATCAAAAAATGTTTCATACAAAAAGCAGTAGCTACAGATAGACTTTAAATGTGACTACTTCAAAAATGGAAATCATGACTACATGGTTTAGCTAGATGTATGTATTCTGTGAATAGTATGAAACTGTGACAGTCTTTTTCTTGTTGCTCTGGACATGCTTTCAATACCTTGTTTTCCCTAGTTCAGCATGAAATTTTCAGAAATCAGGATTTGGGAGCCTAAACGATTATAAAAAATTGAACATACCTAGGCAAAGAAAAGTGTCACACCAGTTCAGTGAGCAGTAATTTAAACTAAAGTGCTTAGTGGCATCAGGTGCCACTCCAGAAAGACAGAGGAATTCTGTCAGCTCCACTTGGAAACCTCAAAGTTCCTACAAAGTCTTCAGTGGCCCAGCCAGTGGGCAACAGAATTTGGCATGGAGATTTCTCTTTTATCTTTAGGAACTTCAACCAATTGCTGAGAAAAGTACTATAAAATACCAGTGTCATATTTGCCAGCTCCTTTTAGATGGGCACAGTGTCACTTAATTGGAATTAAACTTCTGTTTAGGCAGCAGAGTTGTGTGACAGCTTTACGAAATTTAGCAGCAGGATTCAACTTGCTGTTTGAAATGCCTGAATCCAGGAATCTCTGAGTGGGAGCAGTGTGTGGGCTGGGTGATTACTACATGCAGTGTATCCTGGTAGTACTCTCAGAGGGGTTAGAGAGCTCTTCAGATCACCCTGAAGTAGATTCTGACATTCATTGAGTCAGAAGAGTTTCTCTTGTCAGTGGGTAAATCAACCAGGGGTTGGTAACTTTGTGGAAATAACAACTTCAACCATCACTGATGTGTGACATTTCCTGGAGTTCCTGAGGTGTTTCCTCAGGCTGTTAGATGGGGTATGAGAAGTTGTTAATGAACACAACTTCACTGCCTTCAGGAGTAAGGCTCTGTTAGAGTCCTGGAGAAGAAGGAAGATGGAATTTTTGTTCTTCATTATACTTCCATCCGTATGGGTGGATATACGGCAACAATGGTTCTCAAAGCTGGCAGGACCAGAACTTAGCTCCAACGGCTTCAGCTAAAAGTCTGCCTTATGCCAGGGTAACCTTGGCGTGATAAACTGTGAAAAAAAGTCCCTTCCAATCCAGACCATTCTGTGGTTCTACTGCCCACTCCTCTATTGTCTCTGCAAATTCCAGTGATAAAAACTTAACCAGAAACACTCCTACTGCAATACTGCAAAAACCAGACACCATCCAAATTAATTTCCCTTGTCATTTGATCAGTGTTTTGCTTGAGGTAACAGGTTTTTTAGAATTTCTCTTTGAAATGCTGTTCAAGGCATGACAAAACTGTGTGAGATGTCATCCACAGTATTTTATCTTTGCATGAGATGAGGTACATTTCAGGACGCTGCATCATATCTCTGTGTGGGGTGTATTTTATGGCATTTTAACACACTGTTACACCTGTGTGCTTTGAGGTCATTTATGGAGACATTTCATCCAATACAGAGCTTGGCCTTTTAGCAGCAGGTGAAACTCTTCAGGGGAAATATTTCAGAGGGGATGCTTGAACACCTGTGCAAGTACAGGAATACAACAGAGCACAAATGAGGGAGGAACCTGAGAACACCACTAACCCCTCTGCTGCTGACAACATTTATTTCACGTATTTGTTTATGGGAAAGATGAAGGAAAAAATTGTTCCTTGGTTGTTTTTCCAGCATAGAATCACACAATCATTAAGGTTGGAAAAGTCCTCCAAGAGCATCAAATAAATGAACTATATCCTGGTAAGATCTCGTTAGGGATCATTTTGGTAACTGGTAGCCCATGTAACTTTTAGTCATCTCTATAGATTCCTAAAAAATGTCTTTTTCTTGTTCCCACTGAGCAGAGATTTGCTCTGCCACCATAAGAAAGGTCTAGACAGCTTTACTTTTCCTCTGCAAGTCCCAGTTGCCATCGTCCCAGAAGGCCAATTTAACACTCAGTATGCAGAGCATCTTCTCGGCCCCATTCTGCCCAGTTCCCAGTGGGGGAAAAAGCCATAAACGTGGCATTTCAAAATCGATGGAGAAAAATGTTCACATTTTTATTCTTTGATTTTCTTGATAATCTTTTACCTCCAAAGCACAACATCTCTGGCAACAGAGCTGCTGAGAATTCAGCTGAGGGAAGAACAGAGTTTGACTTCTGGAAATCAATCCATAGGTGTCTGCTCTTCATCCCTGGATACACCTCAGGCCAGCCACACAAGCAGGCAAGCAAGCTTTGAAACCATTCTCAGATCCCTTCAAACCCAAACTATTCCATGAATCTGTGGTAAAGATAAAGGTTGGGGGTGAGAGAGAAATTTACATTAAATATTAGTACTTTTACTGAAATGTGATCACTTAGGTTCTTATGAATGCTTCGAGTAAGGTGTGTTATACAGGTATATTACCAAACATAGAGGTGAACTTCTATAGAGTTAAAAAAAAATTTGTAAAAATAATTATGAAATAGTTGAAGAAACACTCAGGAAATGTCTTCTTAAATTTTGATGGAATATTACATAAAGATTAGAGAAAATATACTAACCATAAGTTTAATAAAATATATGATTAAGATCACAAAAATAGTCTCCATGTAATTGTCTTGAAGGATATAATGAATTACTTCATTATTATTGCATAGACTGTTAATGAAATTTTATTCCTCAGACATAATTTTCATGATGTTTCATTGAAATATTATCAAAATGTCAAACAAAGCATAAAGAAGTAATCATAGCCACAAAAAAAAAAAAAAGACATGAAAGTCAGTTTTTCATACATAAAACATGTCCTTTAAAAGTACATTTCTTAAACTCATATATAAATACTAAACCTGGATTTTCAAAGAGCTTTTGAAAACACTTCTCTTCAAAAGAAACTTCATTGTCGTAGGATAAAATTAAAAGTTTTCCTATGGATTAAATAGTGATTAATGAATGGGGGAAAAAGGTAGGAAATAATTACAATTTTTACAATGAAGAGAAGCTGCCAGCATAAGTAATATAGAAAAGATACAGAGAGTGAGCAGAGAAATGTTATTGATTATTCAAATTTAGCCAAAGAAATAAAGAGAGACTTGGCTGTAACAGCAGCTGAAGGAGGCCATGGGTCTGAATGACAGGAAAATTAAAAAATTACATTAGATGTTGATAAATTAAGAACATTGGAGAAACAGCTCAGAATCACTTGAGATAACTCTAAGAAAATATTAATAAGCAGAAGTAAGCACAATCATGCTGGGTTATCAGGAGTGAAATAGAAAATCAAAGAGAAAATACCTGAAAGCCACTGTGTAGCTTCTGAGAGTGGTCACATCTCGAGTACTACCCCTGCTTACATCAAAAACTGTGAAGTAAAATGAAAAAAGGTGTAAAAAGGAAAGAAGCAAATGGCCAAATACAGCAGTGTCTGTGGGAGAGATCAGAATGAGTTACAGAACTCAAATGGGAGCCATTGAAGCTCTACAGGGAGGGATCTTACAAATACAGCATTGTCCATCTTGGTCCATTAACTGACTTACATCCATTAGGTAGGGGCTAAACTTAGCTGAAAATAAGAACAAACTCTTTGCAAACTGATACTTAAGAATTTCCCTGCTCCTCTGAATCAGTGACCCTCATCACTGAATCTCTTGATAATGCTCACTTTTGCAGTTGTAAGACTCCTATCATCACTGGAAATTTCTGCATCAGTTGTTGCTGTTTTATTTTTACCTGGAGAAAAAAAAAAACCAAACAGATTTTAAGTATTCAACACAAGTTATAGATCCAACATCTGGTCTTTATGAAGTGAGTTTGCAGAGCTATCACTTCTACCCTCCACAGCATTCGCACAATGTTATCAAAAAAAAAAAAAAAAAAAAAAAAAAAAAAAAAAAAAACAAAAAAAAAAACCCCCAAAAAAATACCAGAGGATCACCTTGCAAAAAAATCTCTGCTCATCACTGTTTAGGCTTCTCTGAACCTGGAGAAGGCAGAAGGAAGGGTAATTGCTCAGCTGATGCAAAACGAGGCTCAAGGCTACAGTTATTTAAACAGTGATGCCTGCTGGCCATGCCTTCAGCTACTGAGCAGAGCTGCTTCCCTCCCCTACAGCAAGTAAACTTGCAAGGACTGATATAATTTGTACAAAAATGGGTCTTTTCATTCCAAATCCCATTGCAGTTACGTATCTGATGAAAAAATGGGTTTGTTTGGAAATGCTGCAAAGGCAGTAGAACATCTACTCATTAATAGAAACAAATCTTGAAGTGATGTTTCAGCCTTTCAGATTACTCTGCTATGACCTCTATGACCTGGGCTGGTTTTGGTAGATTTTCCTGTGTGGTGAGATTAACCATCCTTTAATCATCCTTGAAGAGCTTCCTTGGATTCACTCCAGTATGTCCATGTCTCTCTTGTAAGCCTAGCACTGGACACAGAAATCCAGGTGCCCCTCACTGGTGCTGAGTAGAGGGGAAGAATCCCCTCCCATCACCCTCTGGGAAAGCTCTGTTTAAAGTGAATGTATCTATTATTGAAAGGGTTTGATGTTATTTTTCAGGATTCTTATGAATATAGAATTAATAATGATTCTGGTTTGTTCTCTAGATGCACATCAACAATAAAAAGCACTGTTTTCTTCAAAAGAAAGCCTCTTGTCAAATGTCTATGCTGCCAAGAAACAGCACCTAGATCTGAAAATTTATTCTAAAATGTTTTCCTAATTTGTTACTTCTCCTTGCCCCATTCTCTTCCCAGTGAGCTTAACATATTTTTGAAAAGTGTATTTTTTTAGAAATTCAAAAGCACAATTTTCCTTGTTTGGAAGGAGAGGAAGGAAGATAAATAGCACAGCACTCTATGTGACAATGGGAACAGTATGAAATGAAACAGTAGAGTAAGAATCAACATGGTAATATTTCATTTAGAAACCTGAATCAAAATGATGTACAGAAACAAAAGGCTGGAAGTTTCATACTCTTCATATGCTGTCATCTGTGCTCTTTTGTGTTCTGGTAGCACCTCAGGGTTCTCATTGTGAAATATGTAAACTCTTAATATACACAGATTAACTTGGGTGATAAAGTCCATAAATTCTCTTTAATTTTATAATGACAATCAGTAATTCAATGGCTATTGAGAGACAAAGAGCAGGTAATTCTACATCTTCATAAAATTTAAGTATAAAGAGGGCAAATGTGCCATCATGATCATCTAGACTGACCTTTCTGCATTGACTGAATCATTTCTCCCAGTGAGAGAATCCTGTAATTCCAAGGACTCAAGGTTAAATGAGAAAAGATTATCTCAAAGGCCTGGATTCTCTTTGAATCTGTCAAAAAGACATCTGGTCAAACCACACAGATATGGGCTCCTTCTTACAAACAGGGAAATTCAGTCATTTGGAAACAACTGCCTAGGCTACATGGAAAACAATGATCTGAGAAGTAAATGTTTTTCTAGGTAACAAAATCTCTAAAGTCTAAAATTAGGTGAAGTGCATCCCTGAAAAATGGATTTTTAAAAATTAATAGTTAGGTTTTGTCCTCTGTATCCATGGCAAGGCAACTGATTATCTCCTTCCACTGACTGAAACAGGGTAATGAATTCCCAAGTGTATTGGCTTCTAAAATAAGCTGGATGGAAAGGTTCTCCAGGATTATATGGTATTCAAAACCCTCCCATGATCATTTGCTGACTCCACACTGTGCACTCCAAAACTGATCATCCACATGAAGGGAAATGTTCAATATATGAGGTTAAAAATTCAGCTCTCTACCAAATGCACACAGCCAGCTGAGCAATAAAAGCTGCAAGTAAAGGAGCACCCACAGGACAGTTTGGGTTTCCTTCAATAAGTAAGAGAATGGAAGAGTGGAATGACAGGAAAGGGACTCCAGCACCTGCCATGACTCTGGCACAGCCAGAGCAGGAGAAAGCTACAATATGACAAAGAAATATTTTTAATTACCGTAAAATGTATACGTTTATATATAATTTGAGTAAATTCCATAGTTCTTTTGCTAAATATATGTTCTACTTAAGTGAGCCTTCAAGCTGAATAAATAAGATTTCTTAAATTTCAAGAGCTGTAGGATAGTGCAGCAGGAGTTATAGGGTAATGTGCAGAGATGCCTTAATATTATCCCCAAACTCTATCTGGAGACATTTCTCCCACATCTACTTCAGCCTGTGGTCCATGCAAGTTTTTCTATTATTTTTTTCTTAAGGCATGAAACTTAAATAGTGATGGAAATATTAAGGAAGCCTGAACTGAAAAGTGGGTTTGTGTATAATAAATTCCATTGAACACCTGGGAACTGTTGAGTTTAACTGAGTTACGACTGATGCTGTGCTTGAAGAGAGGGAGAAATGTGTGTGAGGAGGTCTTAATTGATTTATTTGCCCTGTATTTACAGTGCAGTAACGCTGTTTTTAGCTATGCCCTCTGTTCCCATCTCCCACTTTCAGAGCAGCAGATTAGACCAGCCTGGGCAGCAGAATAAAGCACTTGGAGAAACCTGGGACAGTGGAAGGTGTCCCTGCCCAGGGCAGGGGCTTGGAACAAGATGGTCTTTGAGGTTCCTTCCAACCCAAACCATTCTGTGATTCTGTGATTCTGCTCCTCCCTTGGGCTGGACAGCATTTTTATGGTTCAGGTCATAAAATCCAGTTCTGGTCTCCTCACTACAAAAAAGAATTCTCTTAATTTTGCAAGCATTTCTATACATAACCTTAGCACTAGAATAACTGTGCAAAAATCAGTGCTAGACATGACATGAGCTTTAATAATCACAAGCCTTGCTGATCTGAAAGGAACACTAGAAAAATGCCTGCCAGAGGCTTTCAGTGCATGATCTATATCCAAGCCTCCAGGCAATTGACAAAGTCAGTAAGAAAGGACCATCCTGAGAGAATGCTAACAGGATGCACCTATTGTGACCACACATCACAGCTTTCAAAAGCCAAACCCCTCCTGTTGCTCTGACAAAAATCTAAATAGCAAAATGATGAAATAAGAGCTATTGGATTGCAGCAAAGATGTGCAATTTGTCTCCCCATTTAACTCCTGGTGTTCATAACCAGAGGGATTTCATAATGAGCTGATTGCCAATTATCCCCTGAAACAAGAGAGAAGGGTTTTCTGAAATAGGCAGACCCTGTGAGACATTTAGGGAGAAAACTGACAAGCAGTTTGCTGTAGTTTCAGTTTCTAAAATCATCTGAGGTCTGAGCCAGTGTATGCAGAACACGCTGCAGTACAGTGTCTTTCAAGTACAGGAACACTGTCACAATCTGCCAGTTTTAAAGTGAAAAATAAAGCAATCCTCTGGCAACTAGATGAAGATCTAACATAGATGGAATTTCAATAGATGTGGGAGATAATAGTTATTCCTTCTTTTGTTCAGAAATAAATTAAACCTTACTTTGTCTTTGATTGTTCATTCTGATTTGCTGCACTCTTTCCACTTTCTGTAAAATTTTAACTGCCATTCAATTCAGATCGCACCATGTACTGAGAGGAAATAGACACAGAACATGTTCTGATTATATTCTTAAGCTCAATCATCATGAGTTGAAATTACCCATTTTTAGACTTACATTCCATCTTAATCAGGAACTTGATCTTGACAGATCTTGAACAAACCAATCTAGAGGCAATTGGCTGTATCTTAAACCATGAACGTTCCTAGAAAGTCACTTATCCAAATGAAAATCTGGCATCTCAGGAGGCAGGGTCATTAGAACACATCCTTTTTGAGGGATGAAGGAAAAGCAAGGAGGGACAAAATAATAAGGAGGTATTTTTAAATCTTAAAACTGCAAATACTGAGTTTGAAATATTTTCATTGAGTGCCGTGCATTCTGTACCTTTGTACATGAAGCCTTAGCTGAGCTCTGCCCTTTCCCCACAAAGCAAGGCATGCAATAGACAAATATAAGCCTCATTCATAATATTCACTAGAATGACAAAATTTCTATTTATTTCATCAGGAAGAAGAAAAAAACATAGCTTTGCATTTGGAGATGCATACTGATAGTAGAGACAGCTTAAAAAAAGAAATTAAACTACACTTCAGTGAACCAATTTAATCCAGGTGAACATGACCCTTGTCAGAGCATCTCATTTCTTTTTCATAAAGGGCACCAGTTTCTTTTACAAGCCCAGCTCTGGCTTTAAGAGAACTTGTGATGGAAGCATCTTGGCTTGCTCTTCTCCCAAGATGCAGGGCACATTCATGACATTTCTTTACACTCAAAGGAATTGAATTGAACTTTATCCCAACAGGAAGGGATTTAGGTACTACTGAAACGGTTTAGTGCATAGGAGGGACTACTTGAAGAAAAAAACACATCATTTACAAAGAAAATAACAGATAGTGACATTAATTGCTAAGCTCTGTTCTGCCTATTAAAAGTTGAACAAGGCAGCTTGACAGATGATTTTATGATGATACACATGAGATTATTTTGATGGTGGTTTTATTTCTAACATACTCAGGATCTGGTTGGTCTCATGTGATTTGAACCTTTATACTGGGCAACAAGGTATCCCCAGTCAGGTAACCAGACAACATTTTATCAGCTGCCAATAACTAACACTTAAAAAAAAATAAAAAATGCTCTTAACAGTGATGTTGTTTCTCTCTGATCTCTCAATTATTTTCTCTCATCCTGTGTGTTGAATAAAAGGTCTTTAGAGACACAGTTAATTGAGTATGAAAGGAAAGGATTGTATTTAATAATCCAAGGAACCTTTCTCAATCCTGCATTCCTTCTTTCATGATGCACATGGCAGTTTTCAGCTTTATTTTATAGACCTTCTGAGAAATAGCAGATTTTACTATTAACATGGCCATAAGATTTTCCCTCTGCCCAGTCATCTACAGTATGAAAAAGCCAGATACCAAGTAGTGGGGGAATATGCAGGATAACGAATGTAAAAATTCTAGTTTTAGTAGGATTATAATGATTTCCTAAATTATCTGTGCCCATGGTTTCTTTCAGGCCTTGACCAAAATCCCGTTGTGGTCAATTGTAGTGGTCAGAGAGACTGGACTGGAAATAGTAACCTTGACTTTAAAACAGTAAGAGCTTTCACTGAAAGGAATGGAGCTCCCATCAGCCTAATGTAGTTTGCCTCACTCTTCAGCAGAAGCCATTAGAAATATTTCAATGCAAATCTTGCATTTAAAATACCATGAAAACCTTAAAGGGAACAAAAAACCCACCAAAATCAAACATACAAATAAAAATCCATGGAGGACAAGCACATGGGAAGAGTGTATTTAAAGTTATAAACCTAAAGGATTCTCTGTATGGGATGCAGCTAAATTATTTAGATGATAAAAGACACTGATAATATTCCTACGAAGCTATTTTGATATTAAAATATGGCACCGCAAATGTTGTTTATCAGGAAGGATTTCTAAGTAATGATAGGAGGAGGTGTTTGCTACACATTTTATTTCCTGACTAAAATGCTTTTAAAGATATGGTTTTTTAAATGAAATGGGTTGTGGGGGAATAAAGAAAAACAATCACTTTGAAAGTGAATTTGTAAAATATTTATATTCGTTCACTTTTTTCCCCTAATTTTAAGTTACAGAATGACATAGGATCACAGAATGGGTCAGGATGGAAGGGACCAGAGAGCATCATCTGGTCCCACCTCCCTGCCCAAGCAGAGTCATCCTAAATCAGAACGTTATCCTTATGTAAGTCAGCCTTTCACATCTGGAGGTGTCACACTGCAGAAACACAGAGCTTAAAATGATCCCACAGCCAAATTAACAATTTTGAGGCATATCGATGTGCTTGTGCTCTTGTTTCACCAAAACAAGAGGTGACATCCACACAGAAATGATTATACACCCAGAATTTCTTCAGGCTATTATTCATTTAATTAGAAAAAACAAATAAACAAAACAAACTCAAAGAAACAACAACCAAAAAAGAAAAAAACCAAACCAAACCAAAACCACAAACAACAACACACAAACAAAAACCCAAACCAAAACAAACAAAACCAACCAACCAAACAACCAACAAAAACCCGCAAAAACAAAAAACAAACAAAACAAAACAAACAAAGAACCCCCAAACCAACCAAATACAAAAAACCTCCACCTAATTCTGGACTAGGACAGGGACCTCAGTTTTCCACTTCTTGCCTGCACATCCTCAGCAGTCAGAGACACAGAGTCCCTTCTTTCTGGGTCTCTTACTGCTGTGTTCTCTCAACTCAAATATGTGGATCTAAATAACAGGTATTGAAGAAATTTATCTAGAAGTTGAGCAAGGATGGCCCGTGTAGAGGAAAATAACTTTATTAGAGCTCCTAACATGATGAGGGCTCTCCTGCATGTGCCCTCAGTGCAGAATCTTCAAAATCAGGCACAATGTCCTTGGATAAAAAAGACACAGCACTCAAAATTTATACTGCCCAGGTTTCCTTCCTGCAGGGTTTTTGATCTTAGCAGACCGTGTTCTCTCATGACTGGAAAAAGAATATCTTACCTGAAGGTCATTTCTATGTACATGATCCTACATGACATTGAACAAATGGAAAACACAAATTTGCCTTAGCTCCACCGCATAGAAAGGGTTCACTGAGAGAAAAATAATGTGAATTCAGTTTTGATGTCTTATCCCCAGAAAGTTCATAGGTGCAATCCCTCAGACAAATTGTGCTCTGCTTCCCTCAGAGCAATATACCCCAGCAGGAAGTCCCAGTGGATTTCTGTCCATTTGTCCCTCAGTTTCACTTTCCTGGTGCCAGTTCCCCACATTCCATGCCTTAGCCATTCCTCACTAAACCCTCCACATGAACACAAGAGCACAACAATGTGGAGGGGGAAATCCAGGTACCTCAGTTCTCCTACAGCTCTTCTGGCATCTCACCAGCCAGCCCCCTGCAGATTTCTTGTCCACAGAGACATTTAAATCAAGGTTAGGCACCTGTGCCCCTCTCTGAACCTCTTCTTTCAGCAGCTGCTCATGGCCAGTGTTCCCAGCCGTGACAGAGGAACCACGGGCAAAGGATAGCTCAGGATGACCTTGACTGAGATTTACAAGATTCTCTCAAAAATGACTGGGGGCTTATCTACTGTTCAAGCACTGAAATATGTGTCCAGGCAAAATCTGACGACAAAAATTCTAAGTTCAACCTTTAATCACTGCATTTAGCAATTTGTGAGTTTCTACACATACCATTGCTGGAAACATGGGTTCCATTTGAATTGCCTTGGATGTTCTCCGGATTTCCACACTAATAACACCTGGTATAATTTGTTCTGTCACCACCTGTAGTGTACTAATTTAATTTTGGTCCCATCCAAGCATCCATCTGCTCACACACATCAGCTACAACAGCCTGAAGGCTCCTCTGTAGTGTGCCAAGCTCAGGTGTGTACATGAGTGTCTTACAGCAGAGGCAAAATAACTGATGGACAATATTTGTCTGTGCTGGGGTGAGATGGTCCCAGTTCCACTCTCTGAATGAATAAAACCTTGCACATGGAAAGCAAGTGGTGAAGTGATGTATAAAATCATATATAAGGTTCTGTTGATCCAAAAGACAAACTGTTGCACGATACCAAAAAATCTTAGCAAGAACAATGTGCAAAACCAACTGATTTGCACAGAAAGGCTTGTGCTGAATTACAGAGTAGAAGTACAAGTCAGCTTCTTCTTTTGAAAGTAGAATTAAATAAAGTGTACTAGAAGTACTCTAAGGTCTCTCTGCTTCTATAAGAGACTGTCCCATGGATAAATTCTAGAGTTTGCAATTATTATTCTGTTAGATGCTGCACAACCAAAACAGAAAAACAGAATACAGTAAGAAAGGTCCCTGATATTAATGAAAAAAAATGAGAGACATGCTCTGAAATTTAATTTACATTCTGCAGCAGACAAGATAAAAGTAAAGCTATGAAACAAAACTGAGGGATGGAAATACAGAGATTGAAAATCATCCTGAAAAAACCTGCTCTTTTTATTTGGTAGCAAATCCCTACCAAGCAGGAGCTTTAACTTTCTGCTAGACACATCAGAAAATATCTAAATTCACAACTATAAGCAGACTACCATATCAGTATGCACACGATATTTGGTTTTATGTGTTTCTTATGTAAATGTGTTTCTGACTTTATAAACAAAACTGTAATCTTTCCCATTTTTTCAATAAAACCCTTTTACTTTGCGCTTTAAGCTTACACAGTGTTTAAAGTGGAGTCAAGTGCATTTCACACTCACAGCACAGCACTTCTGCAAAAACAAATATTTCAAACAAGTCAGCATAGAAACAATCACTCTCTGTCTTGCCTTCCTATCTTAAGAGCAGAGGTATTTTCTCATTAAAATGAAAGAATCACTTTTCCCACGGCTGTTAGCGAGCAGGAAAAGGAACACAGAGGTACTGCCAGGCATGTTCTGTGTCATTTTGGCCAGGGGCAAACCCATAATGTCTCAGAGAAGATACTCAGGGGAAAAGGTAACAAGAATGCAAAGGACTCATCCTAGGCACAAGAAGTGCCACCAATTTTTGAATATTAAGTGAATTGCCACTTTTTGGTACATGCAGAGTTTCCACAGACACCTGGAGAGCTGAGACTTCTGATTTTTGAGTTCCAAGCATCCTTAACCTGCTGCAAAACTGAGCATATTTCACCATCAGCTTCCAAAATGATGACACAGGTTTATGACTCTGTTTAATGGGTTTAAATTAGTGTTACTCATGTTTTATCTGTCAGCTTCCACTGATGTGAGCTCAGTGCTGTGAATTCCAGCATTAGCATTCTCTGTCCAAATCTCCCTGCACGAAGCACTGAGTGTATGTTTAACATTTATCATTTCTCCCTCTTCAGCAAAGCTGAACACACACACTCTTCCCCTGACACCACTAAAATATCTAAATGCAGGACAGATTAAGCTCTGTTAGTTTTTTATTTTCTGAATAGAAGGTGAGTTCTTCTCCTGGGTTTGCTTGTTTGTATAAAGAAGCACTCTGTGCTCAAAGGAACGGACTGTGAAATCCCAGGAAGATATAAGAGGATTTGTGTCTGAGCTTTAAAAATTGACCCCATCATCTCCATTGAATTACAGAAAGTTTCCAGACTTAGCTTAGCATGTGGAAACAAGTGAAATTGTAAACAAACAAACAAACAAACAATAAAACAAACAAAAAAAGTGTATAAGAAGCTGTTCACCTTCAAGGTTCTTTTCATGACCAACAGCACCATTGAATTGTTTGGGTCCTCTGACAGATGACATCCTATGATAGATGACTCCATCTCACCCAGCTTCATATGCCAAAATGAATTTAATTTGATTAATAATTCCATTCTATCAGAGGTATGGTGAGCAGTTCAGGAGGTGGCATTAAATAGGAATCAACCGGAATTCTGTCTTACACAGTATTTTGTGCAGGGACACAGCCTTGTTAGGAGAAATGTGTTCATCACTGATTTCAACAGTGATCTCGCTTCCCACATCTGTCAACCCCTGAAGCTCAGGGCAAGGACTGGGGGAATGAAGTTACAGAACAGAATATTCCAGTGTGAGGGGACCTGTCCCGACCATCTGGTCCAATGGCCCGACCAGCCCAGGGCTGACCAAAAGTTAATGTTGTTAGGAGCATTTTCCAAATGCTTCCAAAACCCTGATGGGCTTGAGGCACTGATGCCAAAGTTGGTGGTGGAGTCAAACTCGGTGCCTGTTGCACCAGGGTCATAACCTGGCCTCTTATCTAATGGGAATTTCAATAATTTACTCCTAATTTACACCAGAGCAAACTTTATATGAATCTGCATTTCCAAAGGATTATTTAATATTAGAGACCTTTCAAAGCTAACATAAATTTGCATTTTCAACTCCTGGAACTTTCAATTTTTGGTATTGCTATTAAAGTAACATTTGATTCCTGAATTCAGTCAGAGAAGATACAATTTTGGTCAATCTCAGAATTCAAGGCTCTGCTAGGAGACATAGCTATGCTTTCTGTTGATAACTTAAATAATGGGAAATATATATTTATATTTTTCTTAACATCAAATTCCTGAGTGCATCTGAAATGAATATTACACATTACTCCTTGGCTGAAGATGAGGGCACACAGATGTCAGTGCCTGAACAGTGCTTGTGGTCATACAGTTCTCAAATGATCAATGGCCTTAGGAGCAAGAATTAAAAAGCTTGTAAGTGTCCAATTCAAATATACCAAACTTTCTGAAAACTTAAATTTCATGGTTAATGTTTCCTGTTGTTATTCCCTAAAAACATTCAGTGTCCAACAAGCTGTTTCCTTTTGAGAACAGTGTTACTATTGCAGTGTTCACTGCTGCCGTATTTTCAGATTCCTGCTGGAATCTCTTTGAAAGCAGAATTAAAGCGTTTGGTGGATCTGTGCCACAGAGTGAGAAAAAGCTGAATTATTTGAGCCAAACAGAGCTGCTGAGAGCCAGGTCCCATTCCATGCCACTCAGCCCTGAGTGCTGCATTAACTGAGGGAGGTACAGTGACAGGATACTGCAGGCTACAAGGAGAAATCATAACAGAAAATAGTACATGGGACTTCAAAAAATTGTTTCTGAAAATGGTCAGGAATGCACTTTAGGAAAAAAAAATTTTCAGGGTCCAGAGGAAAGAATGAGTAATTTTTCCCTTTCTCATATCTGTGATTGTCTGATGTTCTGCCATTCAGAAAAACATGTATGATCTTTTATTTCTGTATTTAGGTTGTTAATCTTGTCAACAAGCCCTCATTAAAATTTCCTTTTGTTTCATTGTTTTCATCCACAACAGGGAAACCCAGAGTAATCAGATATGAAAAGACACAAAACACTTGGGCAAACAACTCATTTCCCCTCTCTTTGCAACTGGCCTCTTACATATCCTATGCCTTATCGTATATGATCTTGTTTGTTCAATCTACTCCTCACAAATAGAGTTAGTTTCACTTTAAATATGGTAATTTATCCTAGGAGCAGAAAATTACATTATTAAATTTTTTCTATAGGGCTGGACAATTATTGTTATTATTATACTAATTCTCAGCAGTCCAGTGATAACTCTGAGAAATGAGAATAATTCTGTTTTAAATATACATTATTCATGTGTGTCCCCCTTTAAAATTACCTGGCACAGAGCCAGGAAGATAAGGGTGACTAAAGAGTCATGCTTTAAGATGATATGTCATTGCAGCCCTTTGCTAGCTTTGTAATGAATGTTTTAATTAAAGTGCAGCATCAGGCAGGCCAACAGCTGGGTCAGATTGAGCTGTAATTCCTAATTTCCACAATTCAGGATTTTCGGTTCTGAGAAAATTGGAACATCCTCAGCCAATTATCGCTTGCTACTCAGTATTCTGCAAATGCATTATAAATATAAGTTAAATTTTTCAGGTACAGTGTTATATAAAAGAGAAGAGGACTGCTCAGTTCAGATCAGACAGCTAACAGTGTCCTTTAAAATTGAAAAATGCCAGATTTGTTAAAATAAACTCTGAAATAACAAAGTAGAACATGACCTCAAAAAGACCTGCCTTCAGTGACATCTTGCAGTCATTTGTCTGGTAAAATGCAGACAGATATTTATTGTAGAAAGGACAATACTGGCTCCAGAAGGAAAATTTATTCTGATGCTTTACCTGTAAGAATTTTGGATCCATGTTTGTCTCCTTTTGTGTGGAAAAATAGGATAGCTGAAACAGCCCTGATTTATCTCAATAAATTAACCATAATAGTAACTGAGGTAAGGTTATTTTCTGATACTTGCACATAACTTGATAAAACTTGATTCTTTTGCACCAACTTTTCATTATATCAAGAATTTTGGGGAGAAACCTGGAGAAGAAACCCAATATTTCAAGTCAAAACTTAGCTGATGATGTGATTTAGACCAACATGACAGAAAATATTTTTCACTAAAAGTTATGAGAGGAGGTTTGGATCCTTAGAAGACAGATTGTTTTACCAGCTAAATGCTGGGATGTAATGCAGTGCACTACGTCCAGTCAGCTCAAATCTGCATGCTTTAAAAAAGGAAAAACAAGTTTGAGTTTATGTCCTACATTCAACAGACCACCTTGAAGTCTCTAGAGCCTCTCAGGTTAACCCTTCAGAAATTTAAGCTTTCTCTGGCATTTCTAAATAAGAAACAATAAGACTTGTTAGTAATATAGGTTAAAAGGGTGTTCAAAGGGATGCAAGAGAGAAAGAAATGCTATATCTCTTTTATTGTGTCAAAAAAATCTGAAAAATCCTCTTCCCTGCCCTATTGCTTCATGTTTTTCTACTATGCTACCTCAGAGAGCTCAGGGAAAGTGGTCAATTAGTGAAAAAAATTCACTCCAGAAAGGTAAAATGTGAGCAGAAGAGAAGGGAAGAATTTCCAGTTGTGCTATACAGCTACAGGGTATGGGAGTTTCTGCTCTGTGGTTAAGTTAGAATGAGAAAAATATCATTGAGAAGACGAGATGAGATGGAAAACAGGGTGGGGGAAAGGAGACTTAGGGGGGACCTTGTGGCTCTGCACAACTCCCTGACAGGAGGGGATAGCTGGGGGTGGGGGGGTCGGGCTCTGCTCCCAGGGAACAGGGACAGGAGGAGAGGGAACGGCCTCAGGCTGGGCCAGGGGAGGCTCAGGTTGGATTTTTGGGAAAATTCTTCACCAAAATGGTCATCAAGCTCTGGGACAGGCTGCCTGCGGAAGTTGTGCAATTGCCATCCCTGGAGGGATGTAAAAGCCACGTGGATGTGGCACTTGGGGACACGGTTTAATGATGACCCAGGCAGTGCTGGGGGAACAGTTGGACTTGATGACCTTAGAGGGCTTTTCCAACCTAAATTGTTCAAATTTTCTATCATAAACCCTTAGATTTTGTGCTCCTACCATATTGTGTGAATTTTGAATGACTACATGAGCAAGGTTTAGAAACATGCAGTGTTCTTCCTACTTTGCAATTTATAGAATTAGTAGGCAAATTCTTCTTACCCAGCTTTTAAATTATGCATTTGCTACTAATTTCTAATAGATGTTTATCTCAGGAGTAGCTGCATTTTATATTATCATTAAAATCTCATTGAAAAATATCTCAGGAGACTTTGGGACAGAACAGGAGATATAAATGGCATATCCTATTAATATTCCATTAAGTTAATAATATCTTTCTAAGTGAATCACAGTTGTATTTCCTGCCAGCTTTTAAATACAGGTTATTTTATTTTGGTGTTTAAATTCTCATTGTGTACAGCTGTGCTGGGTTTCTATGAGCTCTTTTTTTTTTTTTTACTGTTTACCTTGTGTTCTTTTAAATGTATTATAGATAAATTATTGAGCTGGAGGCAGAGGTATAAGAAACAGAAGAGTCTAAGGCAAAATAATGAATTTGACATTGTGTCCAAAGCATCAGCACACGTCTCAGTGAACACCAGACTCTATCTGATTACACATTCACGCACTGCTGGGTGGTTGTTTATTTGCTGTGACACTGGGTCCAGAGGAGTGTTCAATGAGCCTTAATTGCCTTAATTTATACAGAACGGAGGGCTTTTCTGGGATCACATTTCTCACCAGGTTCCAGCCAGATCTCTTCACACTGGTCACTTCACATTTGTAAAGAATATGCGCAGCTTCATCAGAGACTCCACCGCGTTTGAAGAGGAAAATAAATCCTGGTTTTCTTGTATTTTTTAATTATTGTCAGTATTGTTGTTACTATTAAATGCAGATACTTTCACTCTAGGTTTTCAGTGGGAACTATGCTCTTTTTTACAGATGTAGGAGAAAAAAAATCAAATCAGCCAGATCTCATGGGCCTGTGGGCTACATGTCTTTGGTTTAGATACCCATGGAAGTCTGTAGATATTCTTTTAATGTTAAAATTGGAAGAATAGTAGCCCTGGTAGATTCATTTTGGATCAGCTGTACCAGTCTTCTTGTTATGATGCCATTGTTCACCAGGAATTTTCCTGATATCAATCTGATTCTACCAAATCAAGATCAAAATTAAACCTGGATAGATTAACAAATCACAGCCTAGGAAAGGAACAGAAATTATGACAGAAATTCATTGCACAAGAGGACACTGAAAGCAGTGCTGTGTCTATTGCATAAAGCAACACAGTACAAGAAATGTAAAGTGAAAAGCCAGAAGTCCTTCTGGAAGGGGAAAAGTGGGTAACAATTGCTTCAGAAAGAAGGATAAAATGGTAAGCAGATAGACAAATTGGGAGTGATGGCAGAACAGAAGTGTTTAAGGAAAATGTGGTTGCTCTTCTTCCTCACCAGCTCATCAGTTCTGTGCCATGGGCGTCTTTATAGACCAGCAGTGTCTGTATCACCCACGGATGCCACCAGGTTTTTTCTTTTTACTTCAGTCAGTGATCTCCAGCTGGAAGCCTTGATGTTAAAAATGCAGAGTATTGTGTAGTTATGAGTCACTGAAGGCAGGAAAAGCAGAATGAGCTTCCAAAGGAAACCCAGCACCAACCTGCAGATGGTGAGAGTTGTGCAGGCAGCAGGATCTCAGCTCCTGAGCAGCACTTCCCAGAGAAAGCACTTTGCTCTGGTGTCTCTGCTGAGTTTCCAGGGAAACTAATGGCTAAGCTGAGTATGTACAGACTGTTCTCTGAGGTGGAGACATTATTTTCATAGGTTCATAGCTCCAGCTAAAATTTCCCAGAGGAAAATCAAGCCAGAATAGAAGAGCTTAGATGCTTACACTGGCATTTCAGTGGCTCATGTTGGTGCAATTACCAGATTGGCCAGCTCAGCTGCCTCACAGCAGAATAATCTAAAGAATTTGATGTTGCACTCTACTATCTGGGATCTTCAAGAGATCTTTACATATATGTGTATTTTTATAAAGAGAGAGAAAAAGTTATGCTTGAGTTTAAAGGGCACTTTACCATTGTAGAGGACAGAGCAAGTGTTTAAGGACAGCATTACTGCCACCTATTTTTCAATTTTGTTGACAGGTAACATAAGCTCCAAAGGCCAATGTCTCTGCAGAAAATGAACAGACATCACTCTGTTCTTCTTGAAATTTTAAGTCTTATTTGCATAACCAATATTTAAAAAAGATCATGAAGGTCTCATGCAGAATAATTTGTGAAGAATGCATAGGTAACTTCTCAGTCAATAGTTTTGCAGTTGACTGCTTTCCAGTCAGTATATCTGTCCTAACGTCTCATCTTTTCACATCAATAGAATTGAAAAGTTTATTTTATAGTAATTCTGCCACTACACATTAGATAAAATAATTTAGAGGGCGTGGCAACAAAGTTCATCCTTTAATTATCCTTCCAAGCCAGATACAACAACTATTAGGCTACACTGGCATAATAAAACTGTTTGCTTGTTAACTTAAAGAAACTCCAGTTATTCTGCACAAAATTAAAGTAGTTCATTAAGGGAAATCCAAAGATATTTACCTCCTGAAACACAGGAACAGCTCATTTGCTGTGATTAGAAGAAACCTGAAGGTAGTAGGAGTTATGGTATTTAAATCCCTGGGCAGTCAAAAATCATTAAATCCACATCCTGCATTTTGTTCCCATCACTCCTGGCACTAGTGACAGGCATAACAAAGCCCAGTTTGTGATTTGGAGGGGGATTAGGCATCTGGCAGACACAAAAATCAGTTTTATCAAGGGCAAGATGGGTTTGGAAACACTCCTAAGGAAGTCTGAGACTCCTGGAGTGCCTCTGCATCTCGAGACAGGTTGCCTGCAGATCTTCAGTTTGGGAGACACCGGGGAGGAAGGTCCTAGGGAGATGTGGTTTGGAGTTTGTGTCTTGAATGCAGGAGTCAGACTTGACACTTTAATTTCCTATATAGATTCAACCCTAAATAACTTCCTTTTATGATTAAGCTCTGCTGCTCACTGGAATCTTGTTGCAAAGCAGCAAAATTGACATCACAGGCAGGTAGTAATCTACAGATGGGACTGAGTCTCCTTGTCAAAGATGCTAAACACTTTAATAAAAAAAAAAGAGACGAGGGAGAGAGAGAGAGAGAGAGAGAATGTTCTCTTATAATGAAAAAGCTAATTTAGCTTCCTGCCAGAAAGGCCATAACATATGACATGAAATTAATGCCAGGAAAGAAGTAACTTACAGTTGATTTATGACCGAATTAGAATAAACACTGTCCTTCAGAATTAAAAAAATTAAAAAAAAAAAAAAATCACAACAACAACAACAACGGAGTATTTCTGAGACCTGTGTTTTTTCTTACACTGGTTTGGTTTTTTGGGGTTTTTGGTTGATTGGTTGGTTGGTTTTGGTTTTGGTTTTGGTTTTGGTTTTGGTTTTGGTTTTGGTTTTGGTTTTGGTTTTGGTTTTGGTTTTGGTTGGTTTGTTTGTTTGGTTTGTTTTGTTTTTTTCCTTTGTGGCTACAATTTACTCTAATACAATATCACTAACATTGAGTCTGTAGGTCAAAATGTAGATCAGATCAGCAACTCTGTGTTCAGAACATCAATAAGATTAAGGTTAACACAGACTTACAAAAGCCAAATTGGAATGAGAACTTGACTTGCCAAGGGATACACCATACTTGGCAACATGCTTAATAAAAAAAATACTACATTAATTTGCTCAGAATATAAAATTATCATCAAGAGCAATAGTCACTGCTGAAAAGAATTGCTCTTGAATTGTGAATTTCAACCAAAGTGACTGAAGTCTGGTTCAAAAGCGTGACAGAGAGAGGAGATGGGTATAATTTAATCGCACTGTAAAGTCAATATCTGTCTGCAGGAACATTTGCTGTTTACTGCAATTTCCGCAGGCCTCTTACAGACTTCATTTTTAAATGGAGGCTTGCATAGGTTTTCTTCTGCATAAAGATTGTGAAGTAAATGCTGAAAAGCAGCACAGAAGCTCTCAGGATAGCTAAATATAAGGATATACATATGCAGAACAAGTATGAGAATTTATGTTGCCATTCTAAAAATTATGCAGGGCTAAGATTGGTGAATAGACACAGGAAAACTTCACCACAAGAGAAAGCAATAAAACAGGAAAATAAGGTTTTGGACTTATTACTTTTGAAATTTATGATCCATGAAATGTATTCAAGAGTTTAAGCCATATCTTCAGGTGATTTAAACCGGTAAAGTTCTAGGGAAAGGAAGAAATCTGTGCTGAATTCCAGTGTGTCAGGATCCTCCTCACACAGAGATGCCAAGTTTCCATCTCCACGTTGCTGCCACAGGTCACACACAGCGGGAGCAGCTGACTTTCCCGAAAAAATCAGATTATACAAGGAAGTTGATCTGAGCTGACATGATTTGATTTGGCTTAGAAGATTAATCCAGACTTCAGCTGCCAGGGGCTTTTAGATAAATAGCACTTAGCCCACTTACACTGAATGGATTTTTTTTTTTTAAAAGGAAGGAGTATTAATTAGAGCAGCATGGAAGTGTAAGAGAACTGCACAAACTTAGGATTCCTGTGACAAAGGCTATGAAATACTGCTGCCTTCAGAGATTAGAGTGTCCATGTTCAGAATGGGATGTGTGTTCCTGTGATCTGCTTAGCTGCTGTTCTCGTGGCTCATCTACTGAGGAAAAAAATGTCCAAAAGCACTGAGGAGAAAACGAAATAGCCAGGCCTGCTTCAAAAGGACTGTGAGGACAAAAGCTTTGAAATTATTTCAAATGCCATTCCTGGCCTGAGGCTGAGCAAAACCTTAATCCAAGACAGGACAAGCATTGTGACAACTGAACTGAACATTCCAGTGCACTGCACAGGTGACATCAGTTCCGTGTTGTCAGCAGCCAGATGTGCTCCTTCCTCGTGTGTTTCCTTCTGGTGTGCCCTCTCTGAAGGATTCTTTGGTTTGGACCTGTCATTACTCAGGTTTCTTGTTAGAGCAGATTGCTCCATAAGTAGCAGAATGTTGGGGTAGGTTGCTTCTAAATTGAAGCTGTGGCATAACCAGAATTTTGGTTTGCTAAAGCTCGGTAAACAGCCCATTCATAAAATGTTGGATGGCTAATTAATGTTCTCTGGGATTTCCAAATGAGGTTTTATTAATACACTGTTCCAATGGCGGGCAATTTCTGCAAAATTGATGGCTCTGAAGCTCAGCTTCATTTCCCAGATGTCAAGGGTTTAGTCTAAGGGTACAGGAGCTCCCTGTGGGAAATCACTGGAGACAGGTGACTCAAGGACAGGCATCCATCCTAAGTGTGTGTGATAGGTGAGCAGATGTGGGGGTGTGAAAAATATCCAGTGGAATTAGCAAACCTCTTTATAGGTATTTTAAAATCCTACCTAATAACTGGACTTGGACATAGAAACTGGATCACCCACCCTGGAACGATGCCATTTAGCCAAGCCGAGGTAGTGCTATGTATAAAGAAGCTTGACATCTATAAAAAAAAGTAAAATATTCCTTTTCAAATAAGAAATTCTGGAATCCATATTTAGACAGGCAGATGAAGAATCCTTTCCGCCACAAATTATTCTGTGAGATGAAGAGTTAAATCTCACTCTTTACTGTCCAGGCCTTATGAATTTACACAAACAAGTGTCCCTCCAGCTCTTAGGACATCTGGTTCATTTTGGGAATTTGAACAGGCCTTATCCACTTGTTTGTGTTGTCTCCTTTTATTCCCATAATTGTCATAAACAAAAAATTTACTTTGTAAATTCAAGTTTTGTAGCTGCACATGCTCCTTACCCTCTTATACTTGCTTGATATTTATTTACTCCAATCATGTCCTATAAGAAAAAGGGAAGACTTCGATCCCATTTGAATTATTCAATGGCATAATTCTAGCAACCAGTTCCTAAAATACTGGCTTATTTCCTCTCAGTATGTATTGGTAGCATTAAAGTAGTGATCATTCCATTAATTCATTTTTCTACTAAAAACTCACTAGCTACTGAAACGGCGGAAATATATAGATTGCACACTAGTTTTTATTAATATCAAAAAAGCTGTAATATCAGTAGAACTTTCATAAGATGTGTAAGCACAAGCATTCCCACTTTGCAATAAATAACTTTGATGACTTAAAGGCAATGCTAAGAATACAGGGGAAGTTTTTCATTGAATTACAGAATCATTTAGGTGGGAAAAGACCTTTAAGATCATCAGGTCCAATCTTTAACCCAGCACTGCCAAAGTGATCACAAAACCATGTCCCCAAGGGCCACTTTTATGTATCTTAAATCCATCCAGGGGGGTGACTCCTTGGGCAGCCTGTTCCAATGCTTGAACACCCTTTTGGTGCAGAAATATTTCCTAATACCCAATCTAACCCACCCTCACTGATGTCCAATACCTCTTGAACTCGTTTTAGAGATGCCTCAGATAAGTCCTGGGTATGTCTGCAGCTATTTGGGGCTAAAAGTAGGTCATGGAAAGTATAGGAAATAATAGAAGTAATAAGGGACAAGATACTTGTGAATAAAATTTGGAACATTGGGGAGAGAGGAGTTTTCAAATAAAAGTTTTCTGAACACTCAGCTCCTCATCCAATGAGTGAATTCCTTCCCAGAGTGAGCAAATTACCATGTAATAAACTTGCAAAACTGAAATATACTTTGCCTGTATAATGATGGCACATTGTGGATTCTTCAAAGCTGCTGTGGAAGAACTCATCTTTCTCATACCTTTCAAGTTAGATATTAATTTTGTAGATACATCTCTATCTACCAAAATGCATGCACTATATATATATATACACATATATATGCACATATATATATACATGTGTGTGATTGTGTGCATATATGAATATATAAAAATATATACAATATATATTGATTAAAAAAAATCTTGGGTAAGAAATATATAATAGCATTTCCTGTCCATAATTTTATTTTCAATAGGTAATCCCATTCACACTCATTGTCCTTACAGACTAAAATTTCAGCCATAACATCTCATAGTTTTCCGCTCAACTAAATTGGAGTTAGGCATTACAATTTTTAATTGAAATTTCCTTGTGAAAGAAATATGTAAAAAATATTTTCCCTTTTTTTTTTTTCTGGAGAAGAGTACGTTTATTACAGAAAGAATGTACTGTGCATTTCTTCCCCTCAAGAACACAGATGTGGAACTAATAGTTAAGTTTTAAAGTGCAAATATATTTAAGGCCAACAAAATTAAGTTTTTGGAAATTGCTTTTGGAATGGCTGCTGAGTTATGACAGGCTCTTTCTGAAAGTTCTGGCAGACAGCTTCACACATTTTCCTTTCAAGATGGTTTATGATTAGAGCTCTGGGTGTAAATCAAGGAAAAAAGGTGACAATTTTTATTGGCTGGAGACTGAAAATAATCAAGGTTCTCTGTGGTCTGCCAAGATAAATACATAGGTAAGAAAAGTATTAAACTGCACATTTTCACTATTAACATGATTTGACGTTTTCAAACAATAGAAGATAAATGGAAACAGACATATGTGATGTTCTTCACCATAAGAATAAGGCAGGAAATAATACAAGTTTTACAGATCTCCTGTCTGATGTGTTTATAACAGTATTCAGCTACTGCCTGGTGTGCTTTTCATCAGTAAACTTCAAAGTATTTTTCAAAGCAGGTAATCTTTAGGGAGATTTGGGAAAATTCCAGCTAAAACACATTTTAATCAGGTTTTGCATAAGAAAGAAAAACAAAACAATTTGATTCCCACCATCTTCCCCAGGCCTCAAATAAGTTTTTCACAGAAAGTACAAACTACACCTCAGTTTTTTGTGTTGCAACATTTTGTGTTGGCACAGGCACCACAACTGCCTGAAACATTGTCTGAGAAGGAATTTGCAATTTGTTTACTTCTTTAAAACTGCTGTTGAGCCAACTAGACTGTATGGAAATAGCTTGGGTTTTAAGCAAGGAAGACAGTCAGAGTTAGGGGCTTTGCAGGTGTAAGAGTTTTCTGACTGCAGATCTCAGTCATTAATGTAGGGAAAGGTAGGAGGAGCTGTCATAAAGTTTCTTAGAAGGGATAAAGAATGGCCACTATCAGGTCTCATGGGTAAGAGTGGGATAAAATTCCTTCTTGAAGAGGCAAAATCATCTCAGTACTTATTTGCCCAGGGAAGCTGTGGCTGCCCCTGGATCCCTGGAAATGTCCAAGACTGGCTTGGACAGGGCTTGGAGAAACCTGGGATAGTGGAAAGTGTCCCTGCCCTTGGCAGGGGACTGGAATGAAATGATCTTTAGAGTCCCTTTCAGCCCAAACCATTCCATGACTCTGTGATGTTCATGTAGCTCCCAACACATGGACAATTCTTGTGGCAGGTTTATCCTGCAAGTTGTGAAATATTGTTTCTTTGCTCAAAGTCTCAATATTTTATTGCTCATGTCAGAGAACCGGAAGGTTGAAAAAACCAAACTAAAGCCCTAAGGTCCTAAGGTCCTAATTCCCTAAGGTCCTTTCCAAAGCTTTTTCACTGACCCATGCGATAGCTGAAGAGGATTATTGCCAAGCAAAAAGGAGCAAAAAAAAAAAAAAACCAAACCGACAAACCTCTTTAAGGGAAAGATTTTCAATGCATAAAAGAGGTTTTTTTTGTATATGTCATATGGATGCAGAATGCAGTGTTTGATGACCCCAGAGATGCCCTCTTCTCCTAAGATATATGACAGTGTCTCTTAAACTTGTCCTAATGGAGTAAAGGAGTATATTTCTGCTGAGCTCTTGTGCTGCAGAGAGGACATGCATTAGGGATGGTGGCTTCAGTGCTGACTCTGTGCTGTAAATAGGAACTGAACTGAAATCTCCATATTCCTTTCACAAAAGTCAACAAACAGACATCATTGCAATACATCCTTTAAGCCTGAGGCATCTGATTTTATGTTGTATCATTTTGAGTTTATGTCAATTCACTTCTCTGAAATCAGGTCAGCACTGAAATCAGTGAAGTTAGAAATGGCATAGAGCTGGGAGAAAGTAGTGGTGAGTCATGGCTTTTTATTTTCAGATAGAGGAGCCAAGTGTTTGTGGTGGTTTCATTGTGAAGCCAGAATAGAAGGGGAGATTTGGAGTGGGTTTTGATGTCTTGTCTGCACCTGTAGCTCAGCTGGCATGAATCCATGCAAACCAAACCCAAAATGCAGCACATGCACACATCCCAGCTAACAAAACCTGCTGACTTTTACAGGGCTTTAGCTGCAAGGTCCTTCTCATTTGACATATTTTCCCTTGTAAGATGTTCACAAAAAAATCTCTAAGTAGTAAGAGAGTGTTTGCAGGGAGGAATGGCTGCACAGAAAGAATGCAATCAACAAATCTGCTGGTCTACACAGAAGGTAAAAAGAGAATAAATCCAAACAAAACAACCTGAAAACAAAAGCAGTATTCTATTCACCTACTTGTGATTTCATGAATTGATCAGGCAACTGCCTAACTTTAAGCCTGAACTTCTGTGGATTGTTGTCTTTCTGAATTAGTGGTGAAATCTCCAGCCTTTATGCACTGAATTCATACATTAATGATGTGCAGCCAAGCCTGGCAGCTCTCTGCAGAAGAGCCCACAGGTGTTGTTCCCTTCTCAGTCACACAGGTGGTGATTTAGGGGTGAAAACCCGTGAGCACTGAGTCAATATCCCCCCAGTGAGTACTGCAGTGCTGCCACATCACCTGGGCAGTGATGGAATTACAGACCCTTTTTCACTCCTCTGAAATACAGTTGGGTCCTGGCCTCAGAGCACTGCAGTAAAGGAGTGCAAATGCTGGCATGATAAACCATGCACTCAGCCAGTCTGAGAACACTCAGTGTCTTCTAAAGATTGTGCACTGCTTCACACCATAGCAGTAAATCTGGATCAATACAGGCAGAAGCCCTCAGGGTTTTGGGGGAAAAAAAAAAAAAAAAACCTACTTTTTTTTCCAACTTTCGGGNAAAAAAGCCTACTTTTTTTTCCACATTTCTGGATGGAAATTCTCTTGCATTCCTTCTCTTCTCACACACCCAAAGCACAGTGCGAATTTTAATTAAAAAAACGCCAAACTTACATGAAATTAATCTTTCCCTTCTAGCTTATCTATAATTTGTGACTTAGGCTTGATCTTGTTTTTGCCATCCTAAGACTGAGAAATATTTTATAGTTGTATTTTTACCCTAGAACTCTTCTACATCAGTTCTACTGTCATTGTTGTATAAAGGCAGAAACCCAGGAGCAAATCTTTCCTGAAGTTAGAAAAGACTGGGGAAGAGATGTTTAAAAAATTGGAAACTGCCAAACCACAGCCCCACTCTTTTGCCCTTGGAAAACAAGCAATGCAAATTGTGGAGTCCACCAATACTGTCAAGGGAACAATTTGAAAATTGCAGGTACAGCTGGACACCATCTGGAACAAAGAACTTGCTCATGTGAACGAGGTTTGGGGAAGCATTGGAACAGGGTGGCCCTGGAATGTTCAAGAAATGGGCAGGTGTGGTGCTTGGGGACAGGGTTTAGGGGTGGATATGGCGTTGTTATGTTGATGATCAGACTCCAAGATCTTAGACATGTTTTCCTTAAAGATGCTGAGACTTTATGAGAAAATTTTACTCAGGCAGGTAGTCTCATGGGAGAAAATAACATTAAAGCAGGAGTGTTTTGGGGAGCATAAATGTATTGAGCTGGCAAATGTAGAACTGTGTGTCCAATACCCATTTTTTAAAGTACTTTCTTTCATAATGGCAGCTTAAATTAACAAGTAAAACCCTTAAAAATCCCCACAAAAGCCATGCCAGGTGCTAATTCTCTAATACAAACATACCTAGACTGCTGATCCCATCATATACTATAGCTAATTAATTTAAATGTATTGCAAAGTAAAAGTTTAGATCCAGATTCCCTATGCAGTTAACCAAGAGAAAGAGGTTACTAGGGAACGCTGCAATGCAGAGCACCTAAGATTTGCTAATGTGGATTAGTAGAGTGACCAAGATTCAAAAAACTCCTTGGAAAGAAGAATCTGCTGTCACACAAGCAGAAAATGAAGATACAGCACTGAGGGGAGATGGTTGGTAAATGAATAGCTGATCCAGGGGCTGTACCTTTCAAACTTTGAACAGTAAACAAAAAACCAAAAAAAACTCCAACCAACCAACCAACCAA
>WEKY01001417.1:0-20816 GCA_013390045.1 Picathartes gymnocephalus | reverse complement strand
AAAAAAAAAAAAAGAAAAACAAGAAAAAAAATAGTGGCGTATCTCTACACTGAGGAAAAGAGAAATGGTCAAAAAAACCAAGACAATAAGAAGGTGCCAGAAGCCTTGTAGTCATATGGATTGTGTGTTCTTTTTGTAGAAACAATCAAAACAGAACCTCTCTTTTAATGTTTTCCTTCTCAGGAGGAAATGCGGCAGAGTCTTTTCATGGAGATGGTCTGCTAAATAAGATGCTGTGAAGGAAAGCAAAGTACTTGAGAATAAATTACACTGCTCTTTCTGGCCTTTTAAATTCTCAGATGGTCACCTATCTTACTCCAGATCAGCCAGAAATATGGAACGATACAGTTGGAAGGGCCAAAAAAGGCAGGTTTTTTGTATTCTTGAAAGCAGGTTATTCCCATCATCCGTAAGAGGTGCTTGTATAATCGGTTCATGATGATCTCCCATGCTGGAACTTCACAACTTGCCTGGTCAATATATCCCAGTGTATCTTAGCCCTGACTGTCTTTTTGCTCCTAATATTTAACCCAAAATTTCCTTTCTATAAATTAAACAAACTGCTCTTGTCCTGTCTTTCAAGGAGTTGGAAAATTGATAATTGCTTCTCTCTACTGAATTATCCTCAGGATAAATTCTGTAAAGTTCTGGTAAACAGTAAGCAACACTGGGCTGTGAATAAGCCCTGTAAATATCTAAAAGGTAGTATCAAATCGACCAGAGATCAGGGCAATTCCCCTTTTGTTCTTTTTTTTTCCCACTGCATATTTGAGGAATACTATTTGCATCTTCGGCATGCAGGTGTTAAAACTGATGTCATAAGATGTTCTTCAGTCAACATGGAAAACACTGCACGTGATTCTCACCTGTCTGCTCCCTTGGTTTTTATGATGTTATGAGAACTTTCAATTTATTTCTTCCTCTGAGTTTAATATTTTCCATCTTATCTTATGCCAAATCTCTCCTGCCCTGTTGCTGCTGGTTCCCACAGGGCTGTGAGATCTCAGAGGGTCTACAATTTCTCTGTGAATACAGACTAAAATGCCAATTTGTGCATTCAACCCTAGTGCTTGGATTTTCCCCCTTTATTTTCAAATTAAAATTGTGTTTGCTCACAGTTCCTGTAAAAGTGAGTAGAGCTGCAAATGTTAACAGAATCATGCTTTCGGTTTTGTTCCAATTATTTTCTTCAGTTTGTTTTTGTTTTGTCTTGATTTGTTTTTGTTTTGTCTTGATTTGTTTTTGTTTTGCTTTATTTACCTTTTCTAACTCCTCATCTACAGCGCTGCACAGAATTTGATATGGCACAATAAACTCCTCCATGTAACTCAAATCACACGAGCTCTGTAATGTAAGATGTTACTTGAGGGATAGAATAGAAATAGAATTGTCAGCCTTACTCTGCAACTTGCAGGTGTACACTGAAACCTGTCCTGCCTCTTCCCCTCATTACCAGGTAAACGAAATTGAATGAGAAAAATGCAGAAACAGGCCAGAGAGAAAAAAAAATTATCGAGGCTGGTGGTCACGACCTCACAAAAACACAGTGTGACTCATCCCTGCCAAAAATGAAGGTACAGCAAGAGGAAATTGTCACAAATGCAGGGTGATGCTGGAGAGGCAAGTTTTATCACTTGATTTGCAGGGTTGAGGTGACATGGTCATGACACCTCACGCTGGTACATGGATCAATCATTCCTCCACAGCACAGGAGCAGCTGCTGATTCCCCAGGGCCAGAGCTGGGTATCACGGGCAATAAAGGACATTTCACTCCATCTCCATGAAGGATTTCACCAAGCAATTTCTTTAAACAGCACAACACCAATGTAGTGACAAACCCGACTGAAATTCCCTTTCAAGATTTTGAAAGACTGCTGGATTTTTTCCTCTTCCTTTTCCAACAGGAAAAAACCATACAAGCTTCTGTACAAGACTGTGAAAGGGTTTCCAGTGCAGCTGGACCAACTTTCCTGTACCAAGGGACCTGATATACTGCCAGCAAGTCTTTATGGCTGTATTATAAACTAATCATTCTCCTGCCTGTGAGCAGGATGAGAACATACTTTAGATGCAAATACTTTTAATGCAATATTGAAAGTTCTCTTTACCTGCAGTCACAGTAAATCTTTTCAAACTACATCCAAACAGCAAGATCGTGTTTACTGCATTCCTGGTTAGCCAGGTACTCCTTTTTAAAGGGAGGTGTTAGAATAGGACTTGTCAGCAAAGATTGCATTACTGAATCAGAAATATTAATTTATACATCCTTAGTTAAAACGGACGGCACTGCATTAAAGCATCTGTGCTGACAGATACGTCCTGCTCTCTGTAGCAACTGAGTTAACAGATCCTCTTACAGTGTAACAGGAAGATCTACCTAGAGGCAAAGCTGGGTTGAGGTTTAAAAGAGAGAGAACAATATTCTGGTTTCAGTCCCAGTCGTATTATTAACTCCAAAATCAAGCTGTGTTTTCATCTAGGTATTGGTCTGAGCTCCTCTCTTCGTACATCACCAGGAACATATGAAACACAGCAGTTTCCTGATGAGAAGATCACAGAGAAGAGTAATGACAATTCCAGGAAAGCAAAGCCTCTCCTGTGCTGAAAGCTGCCCCAGGCCCTGACCCCTGACTCCAGCAGTACCGGGAATATTGGCTGTGCAAATGAATATTGATCACACAAACTGCTACCAGGGTGTTTAGATTCTGTCAGAATTTAGCCACCACACAGTGAGGAGAGGTGAGCACCAGAGAAGACAAAGAGATTTACCAAGCAGGTGATGTTACTGCCTGATAAAACACTTGGGATGATGTGAAGATCAATGTAGAACGCTCAAAGGGTTTAATACACAGCTGGGTATTTATGTGAACACTAAAGGTCAGTGTTGCTCAGTCCAGAGTCAGGCACAGGTTGTGCAAACACCCCCCGGGAAAAATCCAGGAGCAGGAAAGCAGAGCAGCTGTGGGTCAGTCCTGGCCAGCGCTCAGCACACAGCCAGGACCCGCTGGCTTTCTCCCAGGACAGAGGGAGGGATGGCAGCAAAGCAACCCGGGGCAGCCCAGCTCTGCTCAGTTCCTCTGCTTCCCTGCATCCAGAGATGGAGCAAAGGAGTGAAAGGCAGTACTGTTGATTTTCAGAGCTCTGCCAACCACCAGAATTAGTAAGATCCTTGTGAGCCCATTATCTGCAGACATATGATATCTTATGGACTTAGGAGGAAGGTGAGTTTGCTTTGTTCCAGAGGGAGAATATGGACAGTCTTTCCCAGAAGTAATTTTTCTTCCTTCAACCAAGAGCAGCATCTGTTTTTTCACTCCTCCTGCATTTCTGTGAAAAGCTGAACACATTCCAGTTAATTTGGTTCATTGGTTAATCATAAGGCTTCCATCAAGTGAGGAGACATTTCCTTGAAAATTACACACTGGGGGAGTGGAGTGAGAATTTTGCTAGGGGACAAATAGCACATTGCATGGGTTGTGGAAAGAAAGGTAAAATATTAAGGAGAACATGAAGGCCTGAATAAGTTGAAGTAGCTTGAATTGCAGACCAGTATTTATTCACATACAATCCAACTATTGTGAAGTAGGCAAAAATACAAAATGTTTCACTCTTGCTTTGATATAAGGGCAAATGCACAAAAATTTAGGCAAAATATGAAAATATGTAAAATAGTTCTTCATACATGACTGCATAATGCAGTCTACCTGTTCTTGCAGCTCTTTTAATAGATGCGGATCCAAAGAGCCTCCCTAAATTCCTTGGACTGTAGAGGTAAGCAAACTGATTTTTAAATCAATTTTATAATTGTATTGGACAAGGTTTATAATTTATAATGGACAAGAACAGATATTTTTGACAGTTTTCTAAGCTCTTTGTCTCTCTAGCTGGAACGGGAACTTAGGAACACATTTTATTGTTTTGTTCAGCAACATTCTCTTTTGACTTTAAACAGTGCCAAGAAACCATAAGAAAGACAAAAGCAAAAGAATTAGCCAGGTTTTCCAAAATCTAAGTCTCAAGAAAAGGACAGAAATACAGACTGCAAAGTGAGTAAAGACTCTTATCTACTTCATTAATGCTTTATTTCTATCAGTAGACAAAATCAGAAATTATTTTGATAGGTTAGATCTAAATTGAAACAGAGACTCGAAATTTCTAAAAACTGAAACCAAACCAAACCAAAACAACCCCAAGGCAAAACAAACCTAGAAGTTTCCTTAGAAAATTAAAATAAACTCAGGCATTTGTTATTTTCAGGCAAAGGACCGGGCACAGGCTGGTGCGTGCCGCCTCTATAACTGGCTTAGGAAGAGTTCTCTGGAGTGAAAGACTCCCCTGCATAATGAGAATGACCCAGAAATCAGACAGCCCTGCCTTTGAATCTTTTCCCTGCCTCATAGTTCAGAAACTGATGACAACTTGAAATCCTGGGACACCTGGAATGACCTTTGAAAATTCATTCCTTGCAAGTCAAACAGATGGGTACGGAACACTTTGCTATTTTGGAAAACATTAGTTTAAATCATTGCTTCAATAAAACATTGCCTTTATTGCAAATCCTCGTTTGCTTATGAATACACACAGCCCAACGTTCCAGGTCAGCTCTGGCTGTAACAGAAACTGCTGTGTTCTCCCATGTTTTCAAATTCCAAAAGAAGAGGAAGAAAAGAGAAAAATTACCTAAAGAGGAAAGCTATTTAATGGTTTGTTAGGAGAACAGATATCTGTAGTCAGAAGAGCACATACCAGCTGAGTTGGTTTAAAAATTATGTTGCTGTGCTTCTTGGCACAAGTCTCACACTATCACATACAAAAAGTCTGCCATGAATCTGGCATTTCTGTAGTATTTCTATAGCACCTACAGGCATATTCAAGCATGACACTTTCTTAAGGTGAAGCCTTATCAAATATGTCCTTTGCCCAAATTAGAACTAAAGATCTGCAGAAAAGCTCTGCACAGAATTGAAATTTCCAGCGTGCTGCTTCACCCCCAGGCCCGTGCCTTGCTTCTCTCCCTTCTCGAACACTCTCCAGCATCTGATGTGCAAAAGGTGAAGGGAAGCCCTATTAATCAACCCCAAAGTACATTAAACCACCTAAATAACTTGTTTATACAAATGATCTGCTCCACTGTAAGTGATGAGGTCAGGAGTCCCATTTGTTGTGCAGTGCCATTTTATGGATGTGGCAGGAGGCATCAGCAGCTGCAGCTTTGTCACGGTCTGCTCTCCCTCCCTCCCTCCCAAGGATCATCACTCTCGCGCTGTCAGGGGCACTGAATATCCCAGTGCTCGCTGCGTGTTTGATAGAGCACCACCTCGGCCATTAATCATGCAGGGAGTTACATTTCCTCTGCCAATATGGAAATTCTGCAAGGGCAAGGATGTGTTATCAATTTTTATTGAGGGAATGACAGCAAGAAAGTGGGTCAGTGTGAGCTTGCCTTAGAGCAGTTTCTTCAAAATTAAAATTATACTGACTAGCTAGATTTTACAATGTGATTTAACTTTGAACTATTTTCCATGTCCTGTTACATACCAAATCTCAAGGACTCACCTTTTATTTATTTAATTTTTTTTTTCTGAAGTGCATCCCTTTCTAAAAGTATAATATCACTTCAGGCAGAAAAAGTGGGATTTTAAGCATAATCCCATGACAAGGTCATTGGCTATGGCTGTAAAAAGAGATTTTCCAGGGTTTTGCAAGTTTTGGAAAACATTTTAGAAAAACAAATATACTGACTGGGACACTTAGAAATCCCCTCAAACTATCAATAGTCATTCAGGTTGTCAAACAGGTGCAGAGACTAAAATAAAACAATATGAAATATGTCAGGCATTGCAACTTAACATTCCTGTATTCATGAAGTGCAAGAATTAAAAAAAAAGGTTGTGAAAACTCAAATCATCTTCAATAACATCAAAATTCAACTTATAGAATTATGGATTATGAGTATTAACATAAAAAGATTTCTGAGGGAAGAGACCCCTTTGATCTATCAGAAAAAAGTATAATGAGACACTATGGCTGGAAGCTGGAGGGAGACATATTGCGAACAGAAATAAAATAAATACTTTAAGGATGAATGAAATTAACCATTGGAATATTATACTTGGGTGGACACTGAATGTTTCATCCCCTGACATTCTGGAATCAGTAATTTTCTAAAAGAAATGCATTCACACATTTACAAATTTTTCTGAGTTTGATACAGGAATCACCCTCATGAGGAGGAAAATAAATAGGTGGATGTGGAATATCTGTTTGATATCTGCTCATAAATACAATATCCTCTTACTAATCCAATTCTTTTTTTTTCCTTGTACATTTTCCTCATTATAGTCATGAGAAAGACTGCCCATAGTTTTGGTTTTGAGTTATTTTCATCACTCTTTACTTACAGCAAAAGAAGAATTATTAACTCTGTTGAAGATATTTCATCATCAACGAAGCAGCTGTGGTAAGGGATACAGGTTTTTTGTGGGGTTACACTTCCATGACACCGAAAATTGCAACTGACATTTAGTACTGGGGATGATGACACACAAACCTTAGAGGATATAATTTTTGTTTCCAAGACAGAGTAACTATTTTGTAGGATGGTCTTGGGATAGAGATATGGTAAATGACATCTGCAGTAATTAAAATTAAGGAATGTGGATATCATTCTAGCAGAATCATTTTGAAAAATTGGATTTCTTCCTCAAAAAATGATTAATTGGTGAAATTCTCTTCCACCGAAGACCCTCTGCCTCTCTTCCTGTTGAGCATTTAAATAATCTCTGCATGCAACATTTTCATTTGCAGCCTATGAAGTTACTCGTGGGAGAAAATTCATGTGTAACAAATAAAATATTTATATTAACGTTTATTCTTTTTTTGTGTTCTCTCTACTTTTGCACTGACATACTGGCCAACACTAAAGAAGTCCCACAAAAATAAAAGGACAATTTAACCCTACCTGTAGTGGACTTCCCCATATACAAGGCTGTGTATATTTACATCAGGGTAAAAAATCTTAAAATTGGCTCCACTCAGGTTGAGTGCCGTGAAAGACAAACAATACATTATCCTTGATTTACTTTATATACCTGATCAAAAATATATGTGTCCCAGAGAAAAAGAGGGTTTTAATATTCCCTAAACATGACGGGAAATGAATGACAACCAAATGTGGAACTGCTTATTCTGGGGAGGATTTTTTATTTCACTTTTTTTCTTTCTTCCCCCTGTAAACTGTTCTTGAACCAGAAGCAGCACCTGAGAGGGTCACGGGCTCGAACTGCTTTCTCTTTGCATATTTCAGTTACTGTTTCTTTGAGTGGGAAAAACGGAGTCTGCTGACCCCAGGGCTGAGCAGGCTTAGATTGATGCCTCTATTCTTTGTGCTAGCAAGTGACCTTAATTCACATATTCCATCTCTTTTAATAAATGGTATTATTTACTGCACTGACTCAGTGTAGTACTTTTTAAATATTTATGAAAGCAGCCTTTACATGCACAGCACTGATGTTTATCCTTTGGCTGGTGGCAGGGAATGAGCAGTGCAAGGCTTGAACAATGAGTTTGGATTATGCAGAATTTATTGCTTTTCTTTTTTATCTCTTTCATGCCATAGACAGAAGCTTTTATCTGTTATAAAGTACAATACTGTTTTTTCCACATGATAGTATTACTGCCTTACCAGATCCTTTTTTTTCCTAACCCACCCTGTCATTCCTGGCTTTGAATCTCTCTTCATGCATCTACACATCTTTTTTTTTTTTGTTAATGGAACACAAATATTTTACTATTTTCTTGACGTCCCATGTTCTACTAATATTTTAAGAGTGTCACACTCTATTTAAGTGTCAGGATGAAGACATTTGGTGTAATCTCTTTTTCCTGTAAGTGCTTCTGACTTCTTTTTTGTCTGCATAATTCTGTCTTGCAAGGAGCCTTTTGCAAACTAATGTTCTTAAGAACACTGGAGATGAAAACAGCTCACCTATGGCATTGCAGAGAAATGAAACTGGCAGTGGGTGAATGGCTGGGGAAGTGAGATATTAAAAAGAATAAAGAAGTAATCTAACCACAGTGAAGCAGTCAAAAGCTTATAGCTGAAATGAGGGGTAATGAATTAAATATCAGTAATATGTGTTTCTTCTGAGTGAGGTAAATTCTGGTTGGAGCTCTCAGACTGACAATTCTGAAGGATTTGCCTGTGAAAAGGATGCTGAGCCTGGAAAAGGGAAAGTTTTTCCTCATCACTGGGCATTCGATCTGCTCAAGGGAGGTTTTCTGCCTGCATTCAGTCTGCCTCTGGGGATTTGGATGTATCAGGCATTGATCAGAAATTATTTCATTAATTTCAATATAATGTAATGATTTCAATTAATTTCATATAAAATCACCTTCAAGTTGTAATTGGTGGTGGTTATTTACATCCTACTCCACAGGCTGATGCCTCTGAGGTTATGCTGAGACTTTGTTGAGATGTAAAGAAATAGAAACAAAGTGAATAGCAACAACAACAACAATAATAATAATAATAACAATGACATATTACTTTATTTAGGAGGAACTTTGGGAAACAGCATCTCAGTATGATAAAAATAAACGTGGGTTGTTTTCAAAAACGGTAATTTTAACTTCACCTATTAAGTTTGTTTGCCAGACTGGTGTTGGACATTTCAACAGACTATTGACGATAACGCCTCCAGTTTTAACATTGCACCATAAAAATTTAAAAATTACTGATATACTAAAATAACTGCCTTTGTATGGAAACCAAGAGCATGATGAAGTTGTGGTAATAATCACATGAGGATACCTACATTTTTACAGTCTGAAATAATTATAATTGGATAATTATTTCACTAAATTTGCAAAACTGTGCATGTTGCTACTGCTCACCAGTCCTGTGGCCATTTTCCAGATTCAACTGGCCCTTTCAAACCCCTTCCCATTGGGAAGGCAAATAATTTCTTACATGAGGCCTAAAAAACCCCAACAATCTTTCCTTGGCCTGGTAGATCACAGCTCTGCACAGTTGATTCTTCTATTGGCAAAAGCATAAAAGAGACAAGCTGGAGAAACAGATTTAAAACTAAAATCTTGAATTAAAAAAAGACCAATAATCTTTCCATGAGAAACGGCATAACCCTGCAATTTGTAAATAGCTTTTAACGGAAGTACAAGCTATTGTTCATTTTTATATGTTCTATTTTATTCCTTTCTTCTATTTGGGTAAGAAAGGAATCAATTTAACAACGCAAATACATTCTACATGTACATAAAATCACTCACAAACTGGATTTTTATCCTAGAATTAAATATATCTTGCAGTTAGGAATTACAGGAATATTATTTCTGTGTGTAAATATGTACTGGATAAATTATTAACTAGTTTACGAGTAAAAATAATCAAAAGCAGTAAATTGATACAAAAGGCCTACACACCAGAAATGTTTGATATTTCCCATTCTTGCAAAACTCTCATCACCATGCAGATAATATTTGATAATTTGGGATAATAGCTATTCATTCTGCAAGTGGAGTTTTTTGTTGCAACTACAAGAACAAGGACATCTAGAAAAAAATTAATTTCCAAGATCACAAATAAAACGAACCCAAAGTTTCCCCTTTTGACTTCGTCCCTCTTTGTTTCTTTAACATGGCAATCCACAAACTTAATCACAAAGCTTTCTTCTGGTCTGAAATTTTTGCTTCTTTGGTTTTTTCTTTGTTTGTTTGTTTGGGGTTTTTTTTTGTTTTTTCTTGTTTTCTTTGTCTGTTTGTTGATTTCCTATAATCAAACCATGTAGTGAAACCATAACCAAAATTCCTCACCATTTCACATTGTGTACTCCAGCTATACTTGTTTTTACAAACACAAACACAAGTTCAAAACTATATTTATCCATAATGCCGTGAATGTGTAAAGCCCATAGATCATAGAATACCTCTAACTTTCAACAGTTTACCCAAAAATTAAGGACGTGTTTGCCAAATGTGTAAGGAATATTAAGAAAGCAAAACCTTCTTGTATCCAAAGCCTATTCCATACATAACTAGAGGCACAACATTAATAGATTTTGATCTCTCTGGTGGTAGTTTGGGATGAATCTGCAAAATAAAAAAAAACAAATAAATAAGTAAATAAGAAGGGTCAATTAGAAATTTAGGTGGCATCGGAATATGATATTATATTTAAAGCAATATCTGCTTCAGATAACTGCTCTCAAATGTTCTGGCAAAAGAAAAGATTGGCTAAAGCCTGAAAATTGAGCTCTTTTCTCTTTTTTCACTTTATGATTGATAAGAAATGCCATCAGCTGTACAGGAAAACTTAGGAAGCAAGGAATTTTTTATGCAACATTTAAGCATCATCAGAAATCATGATTACTTTGGCTGCCATAGTGAACAGTATTACTGCAGAAGTAACTATATAAAAAACCAAATAAGTTTCCCTGAAGACAAGATCCAAGCCTTGCAATTTCCCTGTCATATGCTAAATTATCATCGACTCATAAATATCCTACAGGGAAGCCAAGAGATCTCAGTCTGGTCACGTTTTATAGATATGCACCATATGGATGAAGGGAAAATTACTATATTGACAAAAGAAATCAGTGAAAAAACAGAATTTATCTCTGGGGTCCAAAGACAGACAAATTTACATAAGAAACAAGTAACAAAGTTTAAGAAGAAGGTTAATTAACCATTTCAAAAGTTTATCCGAGAACATGATCAGTTCCATGAGCTAAAGTCTCCAAGATTAGAAGGCTTTTTGAGTGATATTAGCAGGTTTAACCAGAAGATTTTAGGGAATTAATATAGGCATCACTGAATAAATTCTATGAGCAGAGCATTCTAGCTTTAGATTTTGTAAATGTAACAAAAAGGCTTAATGATAGTGGATGTTTTGACAAAACAGAGCCCTGCTCTTATGGAAAATAACCACAAAGTTAATTGCAAGGATAAAATATTTTGTAGCTCTTGCCGAATATTTGCCTAAGAGGTGTCTTTGCTTTGGACAGGCTGCATTAACATCTCCTCACTGTGCTGTCTTTTACAATTAATAAATAAGTACTCATAAAGTATAGAAATATGGATAAATTTAGCAAAAATTAATCTGAATCCATATCTGAATACACTCAGAATGAGAGGGCTGTATCTTTTCATGTTTGCTTATCACTGTTACTAATGATATCAGTGAATCTGAGAAGGTTTGAGGGTCTTGTGATGCAAACAATGCAAAAACATTTGAGCCTCGTTGAACCTGCCCATAACTATCTGATCCATAAACTGGGTTGGAAATACGATAAACAAGCTCTCCCAGGAAAGCTTCAAATTTCAGTTTCCTGATATATTTTGTAATGCCCTATTTAATATAATTTCCATGCTTAATATTTTAATTAGTTTTCTTTTTGAACTTCGTCCTCTGGGAGAGTATTTTCTTTCTGATATACACTAACAGATCAGAGTGTTTGGACATGGAAGTTTTATCCTTCCCTCTGGTATTGTTACAGATGCATGACGTAAAGATAAACAAATGTCCTCTACATCCCAACGGACCATCTACTCTGGATTCTCAAGCCTATCTTTGCTCCTGAAAGAAAGACCAATTAAGATTGCTAGAAGTGATATAAACAAAGAAAACAAGGAAAGGGTCAATAGCCTTGGCCATAGAACATGTGTGAGCCTTCAGCAGCACTTTCTAGCACTCACGAAGCAGCACTTTGGCTTCGGGACTGAGTTCCAAGCTGCTTTTGTATTCTGAGGGATCCATGTGCTTGGTTCAGTCTGCCTCAAACTTTGGCTGTGCTGCCAATCTTCTCTACCGTTCATCCTGACATCATCCATCCTTCTCAGCAAGAGAAATTCCTTGTTCAAGCTTCCTGATTCTTCTGCTTCTTGGTATTCTTGAAGAGCCTACATGAGCTCTTCTCATAGTTTTAAAAGTTTCAAGTTTTAGATGGCCCAGTCAGATTCTGATACATCACACACCACTTAATGTCATCAAATTATCTTCTGACACATAGCAATCACTTTTTATTCCATACTCTTGAATGACTTTGAGGATTTCAGGAGACTGAGAAGTTGTCACAGTTTTTGTAGTTTGCTTTAATTATTTTCCATGTTAAGGATTTGTGCTTTGTTTTAAATTTGTATTAATGCATTTCTAAATTTCAACAATTATTCATGATTAAAGATGCTTTAGCACTTGGCATTTTCTTCAGAGAGAGTATGTGCTCTAATGAAGTCAGTTCTCCATCTACATGTGAAAATCCAAATATTTATCACTCTGGCATTTCTTATGTCTTCAAAAACCTTTATTTGTTCCTGTCTGCTCATTTTTCATCTTTTTAGTATCCTACTAAAATCACTGAGCATTGTCACAGTATTCCAATATTGGGCTCACAGATGTCACAGGAAAGCTACTGTGAACTTTAATTTTTAATGAATTAATCCCTGCTTTGTACATCAGGAATCACAGTCGCATCATTGCACAAAAAGCTTGATTTTCTTGAGTGAAGAATTCATAGACCCTTGTTCTTCCTTAAATTTCCAGCACTCATTCTGCATGACTGACATTCATTGCTCCGTGGTCTCTAATATTTTATTCAGCTATGCTGACACACAATTTGTCTGAGAGATCCAAAATTATCAAGTAAAACAAAGTTTTTCATGTGAGTGGTGCACCCATTTTAATTTAATAGAACACAAATCCTTGGGTCATCTCCAGATTCCACCAGGAGTAAATTCAGAATTGTCTCTGGGTGATTGATCAACATATTCCCCATATCATAGGAATATTTGCTGTGAACTTCTCCATCTCAGTGTTTTCTTTCACCTCAATCTTTTTGACTGTGAATTTAACCCAGAAGACCTCCAGGAATTCCTCCTTGGTATGACAGGAGAAAAGCACATTTGTTGAGGTCTCCAAATAACACCACAATGATGGATAACTTCACATTTGCATCTTTATAAAGACAAAGAAGGATTTTGTCCTTTCCACTTGACACTTCTCTGACAAACCAAACCCATCAAGAACTCTCCAGGATTAAGTTATGTGTGACATCAATAAATACACAGAAGAACGTTTGCTTCACCATTGCAACCCTTAAAAGCTTGGGAGAGAAAACTGCATCAGCAGCAGCTGAAAACAGGTGGAATCATGACACAGTTATGTTTCCTCTGAATTAAATTTAGTTCCATTAAAAGTTCATCAAATGCTGTATCATTGCAGTCATGAGCTGAAACTCAGGCCTAGTAAAGATTTTTTCCTTTGTTCCATAATTTTATCATTTACACCTGAGTCATCAGGACACACAAATGACCTTTCAGATACGCACGTCACAGAGAGCATCTGGCATCTCTGTGCTCAACCACCCTTCACAGCAGGTATCACTCACAAAATAATATAAGCACACCTTGGGGCACTGGTGTTTGCACCAGCAGCTGCATTAATCTCTCTATAAGGAATACAGATTTTCATGGATTTTAGTTGGCTATAAAACTTACTTTCATACTGGCACTGCCTGACTGTCATGAAGTTTTTAAAATGTATTTTAAAATAGAAAATAAAATTGACAGATTTCAAAGAACAAGAGCACCAGCTGTATGCAAGTATTGAAATCAGACAAGTTGTTGAATTCAGTGCGCAGCCTGAGTTCTAGGATACTTTTAAATTTATTTTCTAGGCAAAGTGATAAAATCATAGAACAACAGAATGGTTTGGTTTGGAAGGGACCTTAAAGATCATCCAATTCTAAACCCCTGCCATGAGCAGGGACACCTTCCACTACCCCAGACTGCTCCAAGCCCCATCCAGCTTGGCCTTGGACACTTCCAGGGATGGAACAGCCACAGTTTCTCTGGGACATTTATTCATGTTTTGTTATCAGTTGTTTTACAGTCCCAGAGTAATTTTATGTGTGCTACAGTAGAGTGGCTCTCTTCACTGCCATGACATTGATTTGTCCAGTAAAAGTGGAGTCCATCAGACTGAACCTGAATTTGCTTCTGTAATTATAACACTGATTAGGTCTACTGATTAGGCTGTGGTTTTCACAGAACCCTAAGAGGTATTTGGTGGAGGTGTCTGCTCACCAGTTCTTTTTTGTGTTATTTTTTTCTGTTCTTTGTGGCTTCCAGGGAATCTATGAATTGAGTTCATTTGCCAAATTCACCTGGTGTCATTTGGGACACTCTAGGACACTCAGTGTGGCTTGCAGCCACGAGTAGTCCAGAGGATGTGTTTTTCTCCACGCTGTCCAAACCTGAGGAGGTGCCACAGCTCTGCTGCTGTGTTTGGAGCAGCTCCAGATTCCTGGCTTGCAGCAACTGCCTCCAGACTCTCACAGACATCTACTTTTAGATGTAGAAGAATCTGTAAGCTGAGGCCCACCCAAAATGTGAATATTTTGCCTAAATCAAGAGAAGTACTAAACTGTACAATGATAAAAATAGCAGGAACTTTTGGCCTAGTTCTGGTTACAATCTGATTTTTAAGTCAGGAAGTGTTTTGGTGTTCATTTTTCCCAACTGAATTTGTGGAACAGGGGATATTCCAAATACAGACTACTCTTCATTGCTTAATTAAAAAGCTCCACTTCCCAGTGGCTGTGTGTTTGCACGTTTATTCTGGTTGGAGTAACCAGCAGATAGAAAGCACAATATATTTGGTTTCCTTAAATGACCCATCTTCCTGGGACATTTCTGAGTAATCACATAGTCACAACCTCTTATTGTGATTAGTAAAAAAGGTTAAAGGACTTTTGCTTAAAAATACCAGAGCTGTGATTAGGATTTTTTTGCACAAGCCTTTTTTCCAGGCTGCTGCATGGCTGGGATTTTCCACAGAAAGTCTTGATATAAATGAGCTGCAAAGTCACATGTGAATAAAGAGATAAGAGACAAGGTTATTTTGGAGAGTTGAAAGTAGTGTATTGCTCTTCCCTATATAAAATCACAGTTCAGCAAATCAGGCTATTGGGGTCTGGAAGAAAAGTCTTTCTTTCCTTCCTCCCTATTCTCTTCTCACTTGCCTCTCTATGAAAATCCTCCAAAACTTCCCTGAAGTTAATGGAATGTCACCAGAGTAAAAGGAATCAATTTCAGGCCATTTATGTTGTCTCACATTTGATCTTCTTCTTGATGTTTTACTTGTCTTTGTCTTCCTTTCTTATTTCCCAGGAGAACAAAATAAGCAGGATCAGAGCCCAGTTCATCACTGGATTTTTTACGCCAGCATAAAGCCATTTATTTCAGTGCTTTATGCAGGCATGAAATTTGATTTATAATGTTTGGATGTGCAAATCCACAAAGTGATAAGTTACAAAGGAAGCACGTTAGAGAAAAGGTAATGAGATGAGATTCATAATGTTATTTTTCAACTTAAATTTTGTTAAGGATTTGTTTCGTATTAAATGCCTGAGAGGCAGTGTATCAAATTTAAGATTTCAGAATTGAAATACAGAAAGATCTTTAACTGTCATAACAACAGCAGATAAAGTATCACTAATTTCTGTTTTGAATGCAATCTGAAATTGAATTTCTTTCATTCTATGACAAAGTTGATAACAAAGCAAAACGAAATGTTCCAATAATGTACATTCCATATTTCTGAGAATAAATATGATTTCTTTGTTGAACAGCCTGGAAATCGGCACATTTCATGTACAGAGACATTAAAGTATTAAAGTAAGCAGTGATTTGCAATCAGAGTAGACTAGAACTTCAAATTAAAATTACATTATTAATACGGTCCATTGCCTCTGCCCATTCTTTACGTTATTACCTACAAAGTTCCATTTTCTTTTGGTTTTGTTTATGCAGGTTTTGTTCATGCAGGTTTTGCTCATGTTCAAGTAGTTTAAAATGTAAGTTCAGCAAAGTACTCCAGACACAACCTAGCTTTGGTACTCCTCAGATGCAAAACTCGTCTGAAATGTTTTTGAATAATCTTCCTTTCTAAAGCAGGTACAAACAACATCCCTGCTCCTGATGTTGGCTGTGCCAGTAGTTACACTCAATGGTACTGGAGTTGTGTCCAGAAGAAAACTCTATTTGATTTAAGAAAGACAGAAAAATTCAACTGCAGCTATAAGACGTATCTTTGATTAACTCTGGAGACCAGATCAGGTTAATAGTTTAATAAAAATGTTTCAAAGGAAAACACAGGTCTGGGGAATAAAATTGGAGGACATATTCTGAATAGGTTTTACCTTTAGAATCCAGTGTGGAGCATGGAGTCATGAAAAATTAAGTTTTAAGCATACTTAGTTTGGGTAGACTTTTGGTGAAGTGCCTTACTCTGTAATTCTAAAGGAAAAGACAAAATACAAGGCTTATAATTCTCATCACCAAAACACACTTGCATAACACAGAACAATCATCTGCAAAAAAACCCAAAACAAAACTCAACCTCAAAGGATTTGGAGAAATTTTCTGATGGCATCTGCTATAGTGCCACTTCCAAAAGGCGAATCATTTAGCATTCTACCAATGCAAACTTTGTAGAAAACTTTCTTTGAATATCTCTATTTAGCTGGTGGATATGTTTTGTTAAACTTTAAAAATGTGTCAAGCAAATTTAGCCTTTTGTTTTGTTTTGTTTTGTTTCACCTGCAGGCCAAGTTACTGTTTCCTTCTTTAATGTATTCTGGCCCCAAAGGAACTTGGCATTTAAACATGTGCATGACTTTAAACACGAGCTTAAAGACAATGACTTCTCACATGCTTGAGTATCTTCCTAGGACCTACAGGCCTAGTCCAATTTCAAACTGTCTTTTCATTCATTTTAATGAGTATTAGATTGGATGCTGCATGAATTTATTTCACCATTGTCATCTCCCAGTATTTCTCCCTGGGGACTGAGAGCAAATATTTGAGATTCAACATGCGTTGCTTATCCCTTTCAATTAGAAAATATGCCATGTTTCCTCTATTCCTGCTCTTTGAATGGGTGAACACACAAGGGCATCCCACAGGATGCCTTTCAGATTTAAATCTCACCTTCTAGAGATGCTCATATGAGGACTTGATTTTCATTTGCTGTGAACATTTGTGCCAGTGAAACGTTATTGTCTGGATGTGTGCAAAAAGTGAGCAGAAAAGACATGTCAGAATTTGAAATCCTTTGCTGCTAAATCTCTTTTACTTCTTTTACTATGGCTGATGAACAGATGAGGGTTGGCTGCAAGAAGCAGGCAGAGAATTTAATTTTGCCAGTCACATTTTTCAAAGGATTAGTTGAAATTTCTCTAAACCCTGGAGTGCTGAGGATTGTATGAAGGCCAATATAGAAGAAAATCTTTTAATATCCTAGGATTCAGTTCAGAGTGACAACAGAAATGGCAGCCAGTGCCACACAAAGGAATTGGGGGAAGTAAATGACAGCTGACAGAAAATGTTTGAATATGCATTAAAGCTGGGAAAGTAGTAAGGCCATTTTCTGTTTAAACTCTCACATTGCACAGATGAGAATTGTTAAAGAGCTGCCACATTCAACGTCGGTGCTTCAATTTCAGTGGTGAGAAAAGTGCCTGTGAAGTGTTATAAGCATATATGAGTTGTATGCTAAATGGTTACATTTGATGATAAAACTTGTGAGTAAATACATTAAAATATTTTCAGAAGAAAAATCTCTCTCCAAGCCAGGATTAAATGAGTTGGAGTTTATATTTATCCCTGTGCACAAACTTAACATACCACAAAATTCTATAGAAATAGTACAAGCCTAAGTAATCAGTTCACTTTACAGGCAACCTTATAAATCATGTGGTGAGGATGTTTGTATCTAAACATGAAGGAAATTCCCTTCACACTTGAATAATTAGAAGCTGGAGCACAAGGGCATAGATGGGGAGGAAAGATGAAGATCTGCTTCTGTAGAAATAATATCCTAAAAGCTGGGTTATCAATCCAACACGACAGGTTCCCTAACACAGGAGCTACCTTTTAAATTAGCTCCTGTAAATTAAGCAGCTCAGCTAAACATTGGCAGGATCTTATCACCATAATGCACAATAAAGTCTACACTATTAAAATTCTACTGAAGAAAACTTAGCATGAGATAAGGCAGACATGAATGATCATTTAGCATTAATCCTGATGACAACTATTTCCACTTTGCTATTGAAATTCCCTCCTTCCTACATTTTCATTTCCAAATACAATGCAAACAACACGCTCTAATCAATCACTTATACATCCACCATAATTTTTATTTAAGGCCCTGTATCTTAGATATATTAGCCAATGAAGATAATTTATCTTCCCTCTTGCTTCCCAGTCTCACTAAAGGAAAGGAAAGGTAGAGAAAGGTAAGGTGGTACAGAGAGGTAACAGGTAAGATATAGAGTTTTAAGGATAGTTGGTAGTTTCAACACTGACTTTTGCATTCAGAATTCATTCAGTGATGAATCACAGATGTTGACAACAATCAAAGCTTGTCCCAAAACAAAGCTATGTTTGTCTGGCACAGCATCACCTGAATGTGGTTATATTTTTAGAGACTATGTCTAAGTCAGGATGAGCCACCTTGGTCATCTCTGCAAAGTGATTCCAAGTTCAGGTTTTTCTCATGTGGTGTCAGGTTGCCACAGAAATATAAAATCACAGAATGGTTTGGGTTGGAAGGGACCTTGAAGTCCAAGCAGTTCCAATTCCCCTGCCATGGGCAGGGACACCTTGGCAGACCATCATCCTGCTGCTCATGGTCCCGAAATCCCTTCACCCCTAAGTGTAAGGAATTAGGATTTTAGCCATCATAGCTTTTGGATCTTTTACAGAAAATGAGGACCCTTTATTCTGAAATCTCCCTCACAGATCAGTATAATGAAATCATTGAAAATTTTGCTTGGAAGATGATTTGGTAAAAAATGAGAGTTTCTTTACTTTTTTCTTTCTTTTTCCTGGAAAAAACAATCTAACACAGCTACTGCATGGAATAATTTTCTAAATGAAAACAGCATTTCATTCAGTCTCCATCAGAAGCTGCAACTGGGGATTTCAGAAGGTGAGCAAAAATAAATGAGAAGGAAAGAAAATAAAGCCAACATTTTTATCACAATTCACAGTGACAATAGAAAAAGATATATATGTAAAATGATTTGAAAATTAAGCCCATATAACAGTGGCTCTGAAAGAAACATGAACTAAAAATTACAAGGGAAAAAAAAGGATGAAATATAATCCTTATGCATGGAAGTAAGAACAAGGGTTCAATCAACTCCTGCAAATGCAAATCAAGACATTTAACATTTTGAAGGAGAGCAATATAATGCAGCAGGATGAATTTGTAGACAAGAACACGTTCTGGGGACCTGATGGATTCCACCTGAAAAGCAATTCACTTATGCTAACGTCAAAAGAAATATTTAAAATGAGTCATGGCTCCATCTGGCTTCTCTGCATACAGAACAGGTACTGGTAGCCATGAACTCTTCATCTTAAAATATCAAGAGAACAAATCCCTGTCAGAGGCATTCTGAGTGTACCTACGAGAGGAAAACTGTGTTGTTAGCAGAGTGCTTTTACTGGTTGCAATCATGCCCCAGGAATTTAGATCCCTGGAATTTATATCTTACATTCCTAAGTGGTGTCAGAATAAAACCAGAATCAAAAATCTCCTATAGCTAAGAAGAAGAGTTTGGATAGGTTTTTCATATACATTGTTGCCAAACATAAGAATAAGAGTAGGGAACAAAGACAGTGATTAAAACAAATCCCCAGGACCCTTCAAGTATTTACCTTTTTAGTTATTGATAAACCAGCAGTCAGCTAGGAAAGTCTCACATATCAGGGTTCACACTGAGTTGCTTTGTGACAAAAGATGAGATAATCATCTGTTTTATTAGACAAATTGCCATTAATACCCAACCAGGATGAGATGCATTTGTTATGTTTGAATAAACAACTATTGTCATCTCCCTAAGTCCCCCAAAATGAACAGCGCTGTAAATCTCTTATCTGCCTCTGGTCTGACCCATGCACAAGGCAGACTTGTGGACAGGAAAATGGGAGAAAGAACAGGCAAAATAAGAGAGGCAGTTTCTAACAGCACAAGAGATGGCCAAAAACCCCACCTGCCCAGAAGAGAAGTGTTCAAATCGTCAGTGAACAGCTAAGATGTACCTCCACACTGACTGCCTTTACTGAATACATGCTTTAAATGACAAAGCTACGAGTGCCACACTTGAATACCTCCCTGTTTGCCAGGCATCTCTGTGGTGTCTGCTTCCTGTGGCAGCTGTGCCACACCACTGGCACTTGGGTCCTGGTTGGCCTCACACCAAGCTGCCACTTTGTGTAACACCTCAAGGTACCACATCAGTCAGCCAGAAACGTTGCAAGGCTTCTAATATGAATATTATACAGGTTTTCCTCCAGGAAAGTGTTTTTCTATTCCACGTAATCAGATCATTGTGAATGCAAGAGATCTGGTTTCCAACCAGATTTTTTCTTTCTTACTGCTCATTAATAGGTCTATGCAGACAAGGTAAATTTCCTCCTTGTTTCTCATGTACATATCCCTTCCCTCCTGTGTATTCTTCTCATTTTTATGAAGTTAGGACATGTCTTTCAGATAAGTTTGGTAAAAAAGCTCATACTAGAAGTCTTTGCAATTCTTTTAAAAAGAGAATATTTCACAAGAAAACGGCAGTTTCCGTGGAACTTAAGAAAAGTGTTTCAGACTGACCTACATTCTTTTCTGTCAAAATGTTAATTGCTTACATAAAGATACTAATGTAGAGAAATATATATCATATACGTGTATATTATATAATTGTATTTATTTAATATACATATATATATATATTTG
>WEKY01001413.1:0-33451 GCA_013390045.1 Picathartes gymnocephalus | reverse complement strand
GTCTGGTCAAAGAGAACAGAAGTGCACTATGTCCAGAAAAGCATTAATTGGAGAGAGGTACTAATATGCTGTACTCATTCCATCAGGAGAGTGACAGTATGGTTTGCCACAGTTCTTTTTTAGCCACACTGAGAGTATGAGCAGTAGAAAAACCCTACGTACAGATAAAAATCACAAGATTGTACTTGTAGAGAGCAACTCTTCTTCTTGTATTAGATAGGCAAGTTTGGGGTTTTTTTTGAAATTGCAAATTAATAGCTGACATTTCTCTTTCCTAACATTTTCTAAGCTGATTAATTCTGAGAACCAATTCCACTAAAGGTATCAAGCCAGACTATATTAAGTGATAAGGATAACACTAATTCATCCACAGCATCTTGATAAACAATCTTTCAGTGATGGATGAGAAGAATTTAATTTCTACCAACTGCGGGCTAAATTCCTTCACAGTTTTATGGCCTACTGAAAAAGGTCTTGCATACAGACATATAAACTGATTCCAGCAATCAAAGCAATCAAAATAACTTCTGCCTGGTTACCAGCTGCAAATCTGCAAGCAGTAGTTTGTGCGTTAGTAATATTATATGCTCAAATAATAATAGATTTATAGGGACACTGCAGATGCATTTTGATACTCCTTTTTCATGGATGTGGTCCCTCATCCTGTTTTGAAAGTGCTTAGCATCTCCCAGGGTCTGCATCCTTATTAGGCCATGATTCTTGCTGAACTCTATCTAACTGGAAAAAATGACATGGAACCAGTTTTACATAGAAGGAAATATGACTTTTCTCAACAGATAGGCTAGCCTGAGAAGACTGTCGCAATCAACATAAACATTTTACAAAAAATGCTGCACTTCAGTTGTGATCAATTATCCAGTTGCAAAAAGGACCACAGAAAAAGAAAAATCATATTTGCTAATCTAGCCCCATAAATTTCTGCATAATAAACGCACAAAATAGCACATAATTTGCATGAGTTTCATTTCTTACAGACTTATTACTTTCCCTGAATTATCTTTAAGTATTGCTCTGCCTTATGAAGTCTTCTATAGATATATATCGTAAAATATTCATATGTAGAAGATATTTTCTAGTAGTGGGATACATGATATATGCACATTTATCTTGTGTAGTCCAGTGCTTTAAAACATTTTTCTCCATGACTAATATGTACACAAAACATTTCAGACTAATCTCACTAATCTTCTTATGCATTGTCATTCCTAATAGTCAGATCTTCAAATCCTTTAGAAGGACAATATCAAACATTTCATCTATTATAAGACCAGTTTTATTTGAAATCAAATACTTTGGTGATGTTTCTCTTTTCAGGAATAAAAACTGGGAACCTCTTTTTCATTTTGCTACTGAGAATGGCATCATAATGAAAAATGTAGATGAAAGATATGGCAAGATGTAATTACTTAAAGAGTAGAAGTATGTACACAGATTTCAGGTACGGAGCTAAACCATAACACTGTACTGCCACTAATGGATTTTTATACCATAAAACAAAAACAAAACCAAAAAACCAACCAAACAAAGTTAGTGTTTAAGAAATCAATCTAAATATCTAGTTTCGTGTAATCCTTCACTGGATGTCTTTATTCCTTGTGAAACCAAACTTGCATCTTTTAATATTTATATTACAAACATAGACTTATGTACATTTGCTGTTATGGAAGGAGTTTTTATGCTCTGTGATAGTATATAATCAAATCACTTAGGCTGGGACGGACCTTAGACCTCACCCAGTTTCAACCCCTATGCCATGGCCTGGGGCACCTTCCTCTAAACCTGTTGCTCAAAGCCCCATCCAACCCGGCCTTGAACACTTCCAGGAATGGGATACCCACAACTCCTCCGGGCAACCTGTTCCAGTGTCTCACTACGCTCAAAGTGAAAAAATTCCTTCTAATATCTAATTTAAACCTACCCTCTTTCAGGTTGAAGCCATTACCCCTTGCCCTATCACTACATGCCCTTGTAAAAGAATCCCTGTCCAGCGTCCTTGTAAGTCTCCTAAAGGTATTGGAAAGCTGCAATAAGGTCACTACAGAGCCTTCTCTTCTCCAGTAGGAACAGTTCCAGTCACCTCAATCTTTCCTCATAGGAAAGGTACTCCATCCCTCTAATCATCTTCATTGCTCTCCTCTGGACTCGCTCCAACAGGTTGATGTCTTTCCTGTGCTGGGCATCCCAGATCTTTACTCAGTACTCCATGTGGGATATCACGAGGGAAAAGTAGAGGGGGACAACCATCTTTTGATGCAGCCCAGGATATGATTGATTTTCTAGGCTGTAAGCTCACACTGCTGGCTCGTGTCCAGCCTCTCACCCACCAGCACCCCCAAGTCCTTCTCAGTAGAGCTGTTCTCCATCCATGCATTCCCCAGCTCATGTAGATATTGGTTGGTTGCCCCAACCCAAGTGCAGGACCTTACACCATATGAATATTAACATGAATGATTGCACTTTCACTTGCAAAGTTACTTGCAGTGCTCTTTGCCTTGAACTCTCACTTCCAGCTATGAATGTATGCAATCCTTTCTTTCATTTGTTTCAAGCCTGAACCAAAATGTCATACTTTTTTCCTTCTTTCCTCCTCCCTCTCCCAGATGTCTGGAGTGTCTCTTCTAGGGGAATTATGTCATTACTTAGATGTACTAAAACGCATTAGAGAGTTATCTTTGTGCTAATTATTATGAAAATACATAGGTTGAAAATAAAAAAAGTTAAACACTGGCTTCAGGAGGCTGTCAGAGTTTGACAGGACTAAATCACTCATACAAACTCTCTGTTAAATAAAAACTCCTATAGCTAAGATCCATTAATTTTTTCATTAATGCCAGTAGCATTCCATTAAATAGTTTCCATAGCTTCTTATATAATGAGCACAGAAGAGAGTCTTGCATTCAAACCAGGGCTTGTATAAATGCAGCACTGCATGGAATCTCAGCTCGGAAACAGTGCAGAGAGTCAATGACATTAAGGTAGCACTGGCGACTCCTCTCCTTTGCAAATATTGCTGAAACAGCAGTTTTCACAACGGATTTTATCTAAATTAACTTTATTTCACACTCAGTTTGTTGTGCATAGTTTACCCTCTCTGTCATGCCAATTAACTTCCAGAAATGCTTGGTGTGTAAAATGAGGACGATCTAAATGAATTAAATAGGAACTTAATTGTACTATGTGATAATAGCTGCTTTGCAGTTTACACAGTGGTTGCCATTAATGTATGTGTGTTTTAATAAGTTGCATTTGTAATGTATTCACCTCAAAATCATCTGGGAAGTCAAAGTAAGTAGCTGCTTCAAAAGCCTGAAATCTCTTCTGTTGTCATATTAAAGAGGGAAAAAATTTACTTGATAAATCAGCAAAGATGCTAAACGCATCACTTTGAGAAGTTACATGACACCAAGTGGGAATGAAATCTCCTGTGATTGTCTTTCTGCTCATCATTAGTAAAGCCAATTAGTTAGCAGAATGCCCATTCCTTTTAGGTGCATTACAAACACAACTGAGCGTCATTAACTTGCCTTGAATGTGATAACCTCAGAGGTAAACAATATATTTTTCAAATGCTGACCTAGATATTAGGAGGCATTTTCCACTGGCCAGAAGATCAGTCTAGCAGACAGAAATAATGGATAGTTGTGCCAGGCTCCACCACAAACTGAATCTGGTTGTTTCTGAAATACCTTACCACTAATACAGGAGTTATATATACATAATGTCACATGTACTTACATATATCTATACATAGGTATATATGCATTTTCAAAGAGGTTAGTTAATTATGGAAGTTCTTTAAGATCTACGGATGGACTTTTTTTTAATAGATCTTGAGAAAGAGGTAGAGCATCTACAGGAATATCAAATAGACTCATGTGGATGTGTGATCTTTATAAATCGTTTATAAAGAGTAAGAATTTATTTGACCTAGAATAGCAGTATTTATTTTCTTGTGAGCTCTTTTCCTAAATTTATATATGACTATAATTCACTCCTATAGGCACTATTATTGTCTGAAGCTATAATGAGAGACTGTTACACCCAATATAACCCAATGTTTCTCATCACCAGTGGGACCGTTTTAAGCACTATAAGAAGAATCTCTGTGCCACTTCTGGACCTCAAAGCTCTGGAAAATGGTCACTGTAGACATCTCTTCTAAATATTGTGACTACGAAATGAAAATCATCAGTCTTAGCCTTTTCTGGAATTTTGAACATTCTGTGAAGAAGCATCTCATCTCGTCTCCTGGAGCCAGAAGAATGACTTGTGGGAATCAGAAGTGCTGGAAACACATATGACATCTCCCTCTCAGTTGCATCTTTTCTCTCTACCCTTCTCTGTTTGGAAAGAAAGGAACCAACAATGAACCAAGAATTGCAAATCTTCTAGTTACCTTCCTACATGGCTAATATTCAGAAGGGAAAAGTCACATAGCACTAAATTTAAACAATGCATTTCTTAAAATTATCTGTAAAATGGGACCTCTAATAATTGTATCATTTGCAACCTGCCTTTACCCTCTATCATACCACATAATTCTGATGTGCTGAACACATCAGGAGTAAGACTGGATGATACAAGACAACAACTTTCTGGGATGATTTCTGAAAGATGGGCTAAACAGTCTAAGCATTTAATGAAATGTTATGTAAAATTTAGGGAAGTTCTTGTCTTAACATTCTTGGAAAACAAATCTCTTTTTCACTTCGTGCAAAAGGAAGCAATGTTGTGAAGCACTTCACAATACAACGTGGAACTGAGACTGGCTGTTTCCTAATGAAATCCAGAGAAGACAAATTAGGAACCTGTGTACAATTTCACAGGACTCAGAGGGATGCCCAGCATGATGTATCCACTCAGATGTCTGCACTCCTGAAGAATAGTTGATGGAGTGTAACATGTTTGCCTGGAGGCATGACCCGTATCAGTGTTAATTTTGCAGATTGAGGGATCAAGGAGTAATTAGACAAGCAGGGGCATCATTAAAATGTAGCATGTTTTCCTTTTATTCTCATAATTCTCAGATGCATTTGAGTTGTTTAAAGAGGAGAAATGTGTCAGTACTTGCTGAATTATTAAAACACTGAATTATGTTTTAAATCTTAGTGCATACAATGTTTCTCAAGACAAATTGCTATAGCTAAGCAGTTATTTCAACCACTCTAGGAGATAAAAAAGTAACTAGTTATATTCACTTTCCAGCAGTGGCAGAGGTTTATCTGTGCTCCTTTAAGGATTTGCTGAAACAAAAGTGTATCTCATTTGCAGCCACAGTAATCAGCTTACCTTTAATCTTTTGTTTTCTTTATAAATAGCAAAGATTTATTTGCTTTGAGCTGTCTAAAACCAGAGCTAGCACAGATCATCCAAGAGCATTAATCTTTGTTCTCTGCAACCTGATTTCTGAAAACTGGGGGCAATGCAAAGAAGTCAATGCAAGAAAGTCAAATAAACACATTTTTTCCCAGATTCTGGAGTTGTTGTCACTAAGTTAAGATGTGAGAAAAAGCATTTTTCTCCCAGGAAGGTGCAGTATTTCAGTTCAAGAATAGTTTTGAAGTAGACCTTTATTGATTCAGATTTAATTGAACATCCATCGCTACAAAATTTGTTGGCAAATTGCTGTCCTATATTAAAAAGCCCCGTCCCAGAATACTAAACACCAAACAAGGATTAAAACAGCCGATCAGCAGAGCTATTCACCATGCTGTTGAGTGTTAGAATTTGGCAATGCTGGTGGAATTAGGGCCTAAGCTTCAAACTGAACCAAACCAGATGTTAGTAAAACAGTTTATATGTGCAAACCATAATTGACTTCTTAATTTCTTGCTTTCTCTAGTTGGAATGGTAATTAATGTAGTTATGATTAATAATAGGATGGCTAATTGCTATTTTTCCTTCTCCATAAATGTCCTTTTTAATTTAAAGGGAGCGTTTTGTTTAACTTGTATTGTATGTTTCTGAAGCCCTGATTTATTTGTCCCCTCAAATTGCTTATTAGAAACGCATGACAAAATGATAATTACAGTCAGATCTGGGCAAAGCATGGCACATATTCCAGAGTATTATCTAAATCTATAACTGAGTATGTCAACCTATTTTGTGCAAATGGAAATTTCAGGTAGAGACTCAAATAATGTCAATAAAATTAAAAAAAAAAATAAAAAGAAAAAGAAAACCATCAATACTGTGGAAGGGTCATAACCAGGCTAAATGGCAAGGAGTAATAACCTTTACAGTTAAGACCATGTAATATACCAAAGGGCAACAATTAATTTCAGTTATCTGAACATCACAAGCTTAATACAGCTGTAAACTAATCAGAAAGCCGGGTGCTATATGTCTTTTATTAACTTTTTCCACAAATTAACAGAAGCTTTAGAGTCTTAGAATCATCTATATGAGACATTCATATTATACTTCTGGAGCGGTAGGTGTATTTCTCTCCTTTAGAAATGATGTTGGTTTTATAAAGCTGGTCAGTGCCCTCTGAATTTTATCTTTAAATTCCTTTTGCTGTAAATGTGTTGAATATTGAGAAGATGCTTTTCTTCTTATTCCATTGAAATCTAATGGAACATCCAAGTTGGTTTTGTTTGTGTGTTTGGCTTTTTGGTTTTTCTTTGGTTTGTTTGGTTTTTCGATTTTGTTAGGGTTTTTTTTAGAAGTGAAACTATATCCTTTGAACTTTTCCAAATCACTTTGTTTGTCTTACAGGATCACGAGGCCACCTGAAAAGCAGGTGACATTATAGATTCTTCTTTCACTATGGTATATCATGGGGAAAAAGCATTAGCATTATTTTGATGATGTCAAAGCTGCATCATGTGATCCTGTTCCTACAGTTTGAATAGAACTTTGCTCATAAAGTTCTGACAGTTGTTTTTCATCATTCATCAAGGGACAACAGCTGGTCAGTTTGACAGACTGACTTTTGAAATGATACAACCAAATAAATGGTGATGTCAGGATTCTTTTAAGTTTTTACTCCAGTGGATTTTTAAAATGTTCTTAATTCTCTCAAAATAGTATTATGCATTTTATGATATTTTTAAGGGCTCTTTTCAGGACAATTATTCTTCCTGAAATTACTGTATGGGGTTCATCGTGTAAATACACACTTAACATATTTTCATAAAATGCAGAATTTTTTTCCTGAATCTAATTTTTTTAGAAACTTCTTTCATATTGGCAAAATTATTTCTTTTACTTGGAAACATATCATGGTTCTAGTTTGACAGACAGGCTATGATGGCAATGGTATGATAATAGATAAGATCCTATTCTATTTAGGAGCTGATCTGTCTCTGCTAGGAAGGAAAACTTTGGGGTGAGTAGTGTCTGGGATTCTTTAAGGTTACTGTAGCATATTATTCAGATTAGAGTCAGTATTTTAATAAGCAGAAAAATGAGTACTTTTGCTTCTGCCATTGACATTTGCCGAATGACTTTTAAAGCAAAAGCCTTGACCACTTGTCAGTATGAAAGATGAGCTATCACTTTCATAAACAAGACAGTGGTGTCTCTAGATATGGTGGTCTTGTTCCAACACAGGCAGTCATATTCCATTTTCTTCAAATTTAATAAGTTTTCCAGTAGTTCTGGTGTTTTTTCAAATATCCTCTAAGCTGATGCCTAGAGTTTCTGCATGTTATGGAATAAGTAATATGGTCTACCTGACACAGAGCTATATTTCAGCTATAGAAAATTGACCTGTTAAACACCCACAGAAAAAAAAAAAACTATCATTAAAAGCTCACTATTCTCTGCTCTAGGTAGCTGCAGTAACCATGGTACTGATCTACACATAACACTAAAGGTACAGTACCATAATCCCTGTGGAATGGCAAATGTAGAATTTTAATGATTCCTGCTTTATTTAGGTTGTAAAGTGCTTTGGGAAAGGTATCCTTCAAGATGAAAGCTAGTACAGAAATATAAGCTATTGCTATTATGCTTTGAATTAATCACTACTTGCTTTCCCCTCCAGAGTGATGCAGAAAAACATCTTAACATCTATTTTACTTGCAGCCTGAAAAAGAAAAAAACCCTTCCTCTCATAAAATAGGATAAAGCAAAGAAAAATATAAAGCTCCTTCAAACCTGAAAGAAAGAAAATCACTTTCGTGTTGATATATATAGCTTTCATCCTGCATTTCTTGAAATTGATATTCATCTGAAGGAAAGACAATGACCTATGAAACAGAATTGAGTCCTTGGTTATTAAATATATGCTAGGACAGATTCTGAATGGGTAATGTCTGTAAGCCCCTAAAGTAGGGGAACAGAGGAGAGAAAGCCTGCCACCCACCTGAAAGTGCTACTGTGAATGAGCCAGTACCATGATAAACAATAATCGTTCTAATTAGGATGCAGAATCTTCTTTAATAAATAAAGATAGAAAAAAATTAAAATGAGGCTGGATAACATGTTCATGTAAGTGATAATAAAATTTACACATATAGACACAATGAAAATTCACACTTTTAAATAACTCAGTGGGGATCCTGTTTCCAGCGTGCAGTGGCACACACATACAGTTACATGCATGTATCAGTGATCAATGGGATCAAAAAAAAAAGCAGGCTATTTGATTTCTCTCTCAGAAAATAAAACTAGAATCATAGAAAATAGAGAATTAGCATTGAGGCGGGGAGGGACATTATGTTTTTCTTACATGTCAAAGAGTACAGAATAGTCTTGTGTACAACATTCCCTTTCTCCCTTATTGCAAAGCGTTCTGCATGTCCTGCATTCTACACAGTGAGATAGTCTAATCATGGATTTATGTAATGATTTGACTTGGGAAGAACCTTTAATGATCATCACGTCCAACCACCCTGCAATGAGCAAAGACATCTTCTGGATCTGTTTGTTCAAGTGCCATCCAACCTGATTTTGAACAGTTCCATTGATGGGGCATCCACTGCTTCTCTGGGAAACATATTCGCATGTCTCACTGCCCTCATCAAAAAAAAAAAAAAAAGAAAAAAAAAAGAAAAAAAAGAAGTCCTTGTACTGTCACTACAGGGCTTGGTAAAATATTTTTCTTAATCTTCCTGGTAAGTCTCTTTTTTATATTGGAAGTCCACAGTGTGATCCCACCAGAATCTTCTCCAGGTTAAACAATCCAAACTGTGTTATTCTTCTTCATAGAAGGGGTGTTACAGACCTCTGATAATTTTTGTGGATGTCTTCTCTAGGCACTGTAACAGGTCCATGTCTTTCTTGTGCTGTGCACCCAGTAATGCACGTTTGTAACCTTGATCTCAGGGGAGAAGATCTAATGGTACTTTATACAATCTCCTGCTTAACACTTGTGAGAGAAAGAAAAATGTTTTTTGTTATTACCCACTCTGATGAGAAAAGTTGTTCACCTCAGCCACCATATCCAGAAGCCTACATGGAAATTAGTGGGGGCATAGGAACACAAGCCAAAGTCCCATAAAAGCTGTTTATCTCTGCTTTTCATACAACTGAGATCCAGCTAATGTGAGTTTGGCTGTCTCAATTCCATGCTGTTCCATGGACACTGCACAAATACTGTATAGCTATAGATGGTTACTGTATTAATTTGATATTTCCCCCCTCTTCAGCTCATCATTTAGAGCAGCAGCTGCTAATTGAATATATGTTTATTTCCCTCTTTGCCTTCTTTAACTTTAAATAATCACTTTACATTACTTCCAAGAGATACAAGATGTGTCATTGTGTCTTAAGTACCTTTTCATAAAGCTAAATCCTTTCATTGCTGCAAAGCAAGCCTAAAACTGTGTTTTCCTAGATTTGGGGATGTCTCAAACACCCAGAGATGCTTTACCCACAACTACACTTAAATCTGAACACTGTAAGATTATTTAAATAATGTATTAATTCTTTTCATACTATTTTGATTTTGCATCTGAAGGAAAGAGGCAAAAGACAGGCACTTGACTTGAAGAGGTTTCTATTGAGAAGCAGAAAAAAAGGAATTTAAAAGTTGACAGCCATCTCACTATCATAATTTAAATTCCTTCTTTTCCACTTCTTTATTAGCAGCCATAATTTGATAACAAAAGACACACTAGTCAGAGTGGACATCTAAATGCAGACCCAAGTAGGAATGGCAAAGCAAATCTATTCTCAAAGGTGCCAGTATTGTCTCTGAAGTGACTTTTCATGATTTCAGCCTTCTGGGTTAAATGCTTAGTAGGTGAATATTGATGTAATGTCATTGACTCTAATGGAGTCAAACTGAATTAGATGAGCCGAGGATCTGAATGTCTGCCACAGTTTACTGAACCAGATTCCTTGTACTAAAAATTGCCTTTTTATTTCCATAAAGATGTCATGCCTAGCAGGAAATCTCAGTTCTTGCACCAGAGACTTTGTGAGTGTTTCTCAGGTATGTGCTGTCTCGCTGAAGTTGGCTGATGCCTTGTTAAACAGTGCATGAAACCAGTTGGTCAAGTGAACACAGTGAGCACAAGGGAGAATTTTCATCACATCGTCACAGCTTGCTTGCTTTCTACATAATAAACTGCACACTTCCTAGACAGCTTCCCCAGAGAGTTGAACATCCAAAATCCTTTAAACATCCGAAGTCTGAAGGAAGAAAGATAAGCTATTTACTCTTAAAAATGATGGGCCCAGTGGAGTAACTCCCAAAGACTTGGGTCTGTATCTGCAAGCTGAAAAATTAAGCTGTAGCTCCAATGATACACATCAGTGCATGACTGCATAGTCCACCTCCCTCTGAGGCAGTCGTGTTACTATTGTATCAAGGAAGGTCTCCATTAAGGGTTTTGTAGGTGTTTGAGGTTAATTGTGAAAATGTCAGCAGGACAACTGAGTAAGCCAATCAGAGAGGATTTATTTTTGCAGTGGTTAATAGACCTTAATGGTAATTTACCTGGAAAAGAAAGAAAAATGTTATCAACTTTTGTTACTTTGTAAATAACCTCACAATATTTAGTGTCCAAACACAAGAATTATTTAAGACTCCTATCTTTTTATTTTCTTCTCATTGTGGTTGCAGAAAATAATCCTGAAAGAACATTTAATCCGAGAGGACTTTAAGAGTTCAAAATAATAATCTAAGGGAATCATAAAGGCGTGATTATTTTAAACCTCTTTGAAAAACTAACCTCTCTTTCATACCTCCTCAACCAAAAGAACCCAACAAACCAAAAACTCAAACCAATTGATTAAGACTTGACCCAGGACATTTGAATGCTTGGTTTTGGTGCTTCTTTTCATCCCAGTTTAAAGGGTATTTGTTAAATTCTATATAATGATTGGACTTTTACAAAACACTCAGATCTTCTAGGGCAAAGTTTTTTAAAAGGCTTCATGGCTGAAATGTATTTGCACTGTTCTGATCATCCAGCATACTTTGATTTCTTGTGACACTTTGTAGAATTCATCAGCTAAAACTCAGACCACGGAGGGAGGGCAGAGGGTCATCATTTAGAGAAACAGACTGCAAAGATAAGTTTCAGGTCCATTTCCACAGACATGATCCAGTTCTGTTCACGTAATGCATATCCTAGAAACCAAGCTGTAAAGCACGAAAATGCCAGTGAAATCTTTTTGTTGAGTTTTCCCATGCAAACCCAAGTCTGTTTAATAGGAGAAAATAGGAACTGTTTGGAATATTTTGTTTTGGATAGACCCTTAAGAAGTACATCAGTTTTACTTTTACAATTCACTGTGGGAATTTTGGTTTTGACAACTCAGCTTGGCCTAGGCAGTGTTCTTGATGCAGTTACCTGTCATTTACAAGTAGCAAGTCTCTACTGATTTTCTCAGCAGATGTCAGCCACAAAAATCACAGCTGGTTAGAAAACTTGTTTGTAAAAAGAAAGAAAAGCAAAAGTGAAAATACATTTATAATTTTCCAGCAAGTAGTTCTCTCATATCAAATCTGTTTCTCTCAAATCCGAGTTCCTGTGAAGCACCTTTCCCTGTCCCCAGACAGCCCCACCAGGGCTGGCGGTGCACGCGTCAAGTACCGGCCGTGGTGCAGGTACAGCGCAGGTTTTCAGGTGTCTATCAGCCAGTTATAGAAGGCAGGCAGATGGGAATGCACTGCACTCTTTTACCTTTGTTCAAACCATGAAAGCCAAGAGGCTGGCTTCCTAATGCGCTCCCTGGAAGCGTTCCTTGTCTCACTTCTGAGAAGGCACGGGTGTGCCGGGCTGTGTGAGCCCCCGCGGCCGGCGCTGGCCCCTGTCGCTGGATGATTGCTTGTTGCTGTGTGAGCATCACAAACCCCACCGCGTGGATGGACATCAGCCCTTCCTGCAAGGGAACCACCGGCCTCTGCTCCCGTAGCTTCAGGAGCACAGCAGCTTTTGCTAGCAGAGACAATGAAATAAGGAAATGTTCTTAAGTTTTCGAGGAGAATATACTGATATTACTCGCCAGCAAATAATGACAGTATTTAAGCTCTCTTTTTTCATCTAGAAGAAAAGCATTTACTCAAACTAGTAATTATCGTTAATATAAAGAACCAAACTAACTATAATGGATGAATGTGACGTAGCAAGCCCTAAAAAATGAGAAAAATGCATCAAAACCAGAAGATAAACAGACCTTTCTTGCTTTATAAAACTATTAGTAATTCAAAAATTTATTTGTTTCTCCAAGCTATTTCAGACAAATGAACTCTCGTAGAACAGCTAGATGTTAATTTTATCCATCAGCAGGAACTTCCTAGAAAAACTACATCTTCTTACAGTCATCTGAGGCAAGAATATTTTCAATACATTCAGAATAACATTCATTCCTTAAGAGATACCTGTGGTTTTTAATATTAACTATTTATATTTCTCAATATTTGTTCCTTACTCTCTCCTTTCAGAAGTTCTATTTATTTGAACACAGATCAAAAACAGTATTTATGAGTTAATGGCCAGTCTGCTAATTCTAATGATGACCTGCAAGAGCCTTGCTAACTAAAAATTATTTATCCAGTGCAAAAATATAGTTACTTTATGACCAGAGAGAAAAGGATGAAACCCATCAACTTATTTATAGAATGATTGTTTTCCACAAGTTTCTTTTGGTTATCAAATTAATACTATATTCTCAGAAATGTATGTAATTTTAAGTAACTAAAATATGTGTGTGTATGTATACACATATATATGTGTATATATATATATATCTATATATACAAGTTTATGCATACAAATGGAATGAACTTTTAAACTTTACTCCCTCTGTTTTCAATGAATAACTTAAACCTTCTCTGATCAAGCATACTGACAAATCACTGACTACATATTCACCTTCGGAAAGAAATTGCAAATTGAGCATTTATGCATGATTTTATCTTCTTGGCTATCAGTGAATGCTTTAAAAACCCTCCTAGTCCTTTAAGAAAGAACTGCAGAACCGAAAGTTGTTCTGCATTACAGAACTAAAACTGATGGTTTGGCAGCTTTTAATATACAAAGAAACAAATCTGATAGAGAAGGAGAGGAGGGGAAAATACTAAATAAGGATAAACATACCAATATACTTAAAAAGACTAACAGTCCTACCAATTAATAAGGATTCTAGTGTAAAATGCAGAAATTTTGAGGAAGCAAACACAGGGTAATATGGATATTATATTTGCTCATAACTGTAATAGTTTTTATGCTTATAAGAAGTAAGCTATGCATATTTTTAACTGGCTTTTATTGAATGAAATATTGCACTTCAAATCTCACTTGTTCATTCAGACTCATACCAAAATATCTCTAACCAGAATAATTATTTAGCAGGTGGAATAAAAACCTTCTATTAATTTCCTTTATTTTATCAGAATGAACATTTCTTCTGGTAGCATGGTCATAAACTTCACATTTATAAACTAGTCTTAACACTTACAATAAACTACAGTCACATTATGTAAATGATCCCAATTATGGCATCTGAAAAAACATCCAAAATCGAAAAAGTCAGTTTTGCTGGTACTTAATGACTATGCTGTTATTCTAAAGACCATAGTTTATTTCCTCACAGAGATGATATAGTTTTACGTTTTCTGTGCTGAGAATAACTCAATATTTTTGAAACTATTGAAACACAGAGTAGTGGTTAAAGAAGAAACATGATTTTATACGCTAGCCTTCATCACAGTTCCTTGTTACAGGTCTGATTCAGAGTTACGAAGGTCAGTGGTAGCTGGTCCATTGACCTCGTGATCAATTTCTTTCCTAAGTGTTTCCTTTCTTGCAGTTTGCCATTTCTGGTACTGTTTGTGGTAAAAAAAGATAAATTACACATTCATGCCTTCTTGCCCTCTGAGTTTAGCAGTCCATGAAGTACAGTTCCCCCATTCCTGACCACCCCAAAGGGCTGTATCTATTACCCACTGAATTGATTACTCATTGATTTTCCTGTCACTGTTCCTTATCCATCTGCAGGAAGACAGAAAATAACCCTCTCTGTAACTCTGTATGTGGCACATGCAATAAGCTGTGAAGCTGAGACTATACTGGAGAAATGATAACTGGATGGCCAGGGAAATTATGCTCTTTAAGAATTTTTGACAGATTGATACCTACGAGCCCCGAATTCTCTCCACTGGAGGGCATGCAGCCATCTCCTTGCAGTACTTCGTAGGAACAGATCATGTGCACTTATTCCTAAGGAAAACAAGGTGGCTAAAAACATTTGTTCTTTTCTGTTTGAAAACTATATGAAGACATTTATTATTTTGTGAATGGATTCTGTAAAATCCTGTCAGTTCACAGATTGTTTCCAGTCAGCTGAATGTGAATGTTTGACATGCAAAATGTGGGCAGTGTCACTGGGCACAAGGGTCACATAACTCACTGGCACAACCTTTGAGAATGGAGTTTCATATGCAAAATAGTCTCACTTCTTCTGATTTCAAAATGCAGTTTCTGAAAGTATCCTTCAACGTCTTCTTTTCCTGATTGCACTTGCCATAGTAACTTCATTAGCTGCCAAATTTGCAAGAAATAGCACTAAAGGAAAACTAATGGCAAAAGAAGGAGCAAAAATTAAGACAGAGTTCACATAAAAAATATAGTATTAAAAAATAGCAGTATTGCCTACTATCAGTTTTCAGCAATTAAGAGAAGCCTGTCAAAGTCAATCTGAATTGCTCAGTGATTTTCTGGACTTTGGTTGCTTCCTTTTGCTTCTCTAACACACTGTTTAATTTATGGCCAGTATGGAGAGTTCATAGCAAAACCCAAGACTCTTTTTTGTTCTGAACTAGAGCTGATATTAAATAGATATAGGAGGCATAAAAGCAGTCTGTTGCTGCATAATTGGAGTGATGCTGTATAAAATTGTAAAACATGGTCAGAGGGATTAATTAAGCTAATATGCAACAGTGACCCCACTTTGCGCTCTCTGCTATGAATCCTGCTGTTGTAAAATGTCAGATTTTTTAAAAACACCAAACAGTAAGAGAATAAAAGCTACGATTGACATGCATAGATCCCAACTTAATTGTAGTTGTTATCACCATAGTTGTCAAGAAATCCCTCTTAGAGGTCACTGTGACTGCTGCAGGGATAATTTCACTCTTTACAGAGGCCAGCAGACCCTTTACAAGCTACACACCAACTGATTTCAGTAACACAGCATCTACCTGTTGTCCTCAACATATAATTTGCAGCATCTTATCTGCTGTAATATGCAGCAGATTAGTAGCCTGAAAAATGAGCCATCTACCCAGTTGAGCGGGAATGAATAATTGCTAGTTGGAACTATAACCAAAAGGAAGTAATTTTTCTTCATCAGGTCACTCAGATTCACAAAGTTGTCAGGAAAGAAAAAATCTATAATTTTAAGTAGAAAATGATGTCATGCTCTCATAAAGGAAAAGTGTTCTTCCATTGTTTGTGGTGATAGTACACCATACCTGTGTAGGACTGAGAAAGGCACTATTTTATTTACTATCAATGGAAAGCAGAACCAGTAGTCTTGACTTTTCAAAATTATTATTCTTATTTTTCACAAAATTTTTAGTTTTAGTCAAATTTTTATGCTGATTCAGAACATTCTAGTGTTACCCTAATACAGAACAGATTCTATACACGTAAGATATAAAATAATAATTATTTTATGTCAGATATCTACTGGTCAGAAACATTATCTACCTGAGAGAACACAGGAGGAAAAATGAAGTATGTTTACCTGTGTATTGGTGCAGAGATTTCTTGTGGAGACAGTCATAAGTGAATAGGCACATTACATTTACAAATGTTTAATTTCACCCAATTCAGCTAATTTAGCTTAGAAGCTACCATCAGGCAGCTGAAGAAATATTAATTAGGAATGGCTTTCAATAAGGTTAGGTTCATATTCACAGAAAGTATTTCTTCCTGACATTTCAATTCAAATGACTTTCTACTTGAATATCCTGAAAGTTTAAGATTCACACATGAATGCAGTGATTCTAACAGCAATACTTACCATATTTAATTTTTCTGCTTATATGAGTGCACAGTAAGAAATAATCTATAGACAAAATATTTTATTACTGTCTCAGATCAGCTTCAAGTCACAGAGTAGTTTTAGGTGCAGCACATGGACCACACACAGGAAAACGGAGGGACTGATCAGTAAGATGTTGTTGCTCTTGGTTTTTACAGATAGCTAAGTTGTACTCAATGCATTCCTAATGATGCCCATTCACATAACTCTACTTGACTGCTGATGGAAGAAAAGGTGCTTTTTTTTGAGCTGGCTATGAAAAAAGCAATATCTACAAGAAAAATTATTGCAGGTGAGTTGTTCATTGCAACATTTTTTTTGTGTTTCTGGAAGAAGATAGAGACCACTAAAATTTATTATTTAATTGACAACATATATGACAATATTTGTCCTTTACATTGCTCAAAATAGGAGAAATATTCTTTTAAGGAGCTTAAAGTTTAAAAAGCATATATTAAGAAGACACAGAAGTTACAGTAATTACCATTTTTATAAAATTAACACGAACTCACTACATAGTCCAGATAGGAATGATGACTTCCATAACTGGCATGATATTATGCTGTGCAAAGGCATGAGCTTATCAACAAATGGGCATTTGATGTGACAAAGCACAGGGAAAGACTCTATGTCCCCTGTCAACTCAGCTCCCAAGCCTTCTCTTAGTCCATCCCTGCCTTGTACTGAACAGCTGAAGGTTATAAAATGCTCTTGACGATGGCTTGATTAATTTTCATTTGCAGCAGGCAAGCACCTTTATCTAAAACTTGTGTTCATTGTCCACAGGTGCCCGAAGATCCAGCCTTGCCCCTTTGTCTGTGTTTCAGCTTCTGATTACTGCATTATATTTTATCTGGCAAACATAGTCTTACACTGTTAATTCTCAGAGTGCTGATGCTCTGAGTTATTGTGCTCTTTAGTCCCTTTGGCAAAACCTCACCTCCTTCCAAAATTTCCCCTCTAGTTTTCCTTTCTCCAGTGCCTTGAACACGAATGTTATTAGTATCTTCCCCACCTAATACATGCACTCACTTCAGCATCAAAATGGGGCACCAATCTTTTGGTTAAATTTTACAATAGAGCAGGCACACTGGTGGTATAGAAAACAACCATTAGAAACAGGGCTGCAGAATTTTTGTGTGAATTACTATGACAGTTTTTCCTAACTGATCTCAAGATTCCTTCCACCTCTCTTGCACATCTTTGTCTCATCATTTCTGTATCTTTTCTATGTTTGGGTCAGGCCTATCACCTTGTTGCAATGCACATTCAGTAGCTCAATTCCAAATGGAGGAGTGCCCTAATTTTAGCAGAGTGGCTGATCAATAGTTTAATCAGTGATACTGTTTCTAATTCTCTCTGTGCTGCTGTACCATTTCTTCAACTTTGAATGCTGCAGATCCAGGGTCAGCCTGGGGTCAATGCTGAAACATGAGCCAATGGGAAAGAAAGCAAGTACACCTGGCTGCCGAATGCCTTTGGAGCTGCCAGGTGAAAGCAAACAGGACATGTAAACTCACACAACTATGCTTGTATTCCCACTCTGCCTCAGGAGCAGTTTATTTGCTCCTGTATGTAAAGATCAAGAAGAGGTTTTCATGAGAAGGTAGCTTCCAGAAGGAGTACCAGGAATAGTAACAATGTTAAAGGAAATTTAAATGTATTTTTTCAGTCCCTTGGAACTGAAAAACTGGAACTCATAGTTTATTTCCCACCAAGGTGCTATATGATTTACTGAGTCTAGTTTTGGAGCTGTTTACATTTTATTTTAGTTGATTAGTGTGAGCTACTGAAATATCTCTGCGGCAATCTTATTTCTGCAGAAACGTTTATTGATATTCACCAGGTAATTTATGCTAATGCAGAGAACATTTACAGCTCTTCCCTTTCAATACTAGCACTTACAGGTGTTTTGTCAGTAACTTAAAAACACAAGTTGTACAACTGGATTACTTAAAGGTTTTAATTGGTACTGCTGCTGAGAAACAATGGTGAACAACAGAACATATTTTTTGCATGATTACTTATGATAGATAGGTCAATAAACAAAAATCACACCTATGCCTGAAATAATATGAAGAAAACAATAATCTTCAATAGATCTGTAACCATGTCCACCACGCTCGGTCCTGACATACAGTATACTGTCTATAATAAAATTATTGAAGGAAATGTGAGGTGTTTAGGATGGGAGAAGGGCAAACTTTTAAATCTTGCCATCTCAAAAACGAAAAAAATCAGTGTTCATTTAATGGTATTGTTTTTGCTCATAACAAAATCAAATGTTACTTTACTACTTCCTCTCTTTAACTGCCTTTTTAGGTCCAGTCAGACCGCTCGCATGTCGGAACTAATCTGCAGTGAATTAATTACAAACATGGATTTAGTAATTGCTTCTTTGCTGGAATTTGATATTTGCCTTCCAGTAATCTAACAAGGGAGTCAGCACTGCATTGTTCAGCATAGTTCCAAGGGATAAAGAAGAGTTTCATAATTACTGCATTTTCAGTCTTTTGGATGACTCATAATTAACTGAAGCATATAGTACAAACACAGCTGGGGTAAAAATCTTTTAATTTTTCTACTAGGCCAGTCACAATTTTTATCTGTTTGGAATCCTTGCAGATATTTTTGCAGGTATTCTGCAAATACCTGTCTGTTTTTGAATGCTGGTAGAAACCCTGTAGATTTATACAGATTAGAAAGCATAGGAAAAACAGAAAATAGCCTCTTACTTGACATGTAATTGTTTAGGGTATAAAAAGTAAACCTAACCATCCAATACTAAGGCAGTGGTGCATGACTTCTAACTGCAGTTTCATTGTTACAGCTAATGGTAAACAAAATATTTAGGATAGTAATAATCTGCTAAGCTGTGCAGAGAGGAAAAAAGGTCATGCTGAAAGAGAGAGACTGCCAAGGTACAGGCTGGTGGTGAAGTTATGCTCAAAGAATTATTTCCTACAACCAGTGATGTCTCTAAAAAGGTGGTAGACCTTGTCCAGTTTTAGGAGAAACGGGGTTCTTCTCTATCTGGAAATAAAGGGGACATAACTTGACCAGAAAGGAGTTTTGGGAGCACAGGAAAAGCTGCCATGGAGTACAATGGCACAAACCTGCTACAATGGAACAAACGGCTCTCGGAGGTCCCTGAAGAATTGTAAGCAACAGGGCTGAAGTCCCAGAGCATTACTGACTGTATGGGTTCCTTCGTCAGCTTCAGTGAGAGTTCAGCACACAAGGGGACTCTAAGTTCTTAGAGGGGCATTTTGTTGTTTTATGCGCTTTCTTTAAAACCTGCTCTCAGCTGACTGAACAGTGTCTTCTGTGGGTTTCCTTTAAGAAAGAGTGCAGGCATTTCCCCAAACAAATCCATTAACTCTCTTAATTTAATAAATAAATTTAAAAAATCAGACTTTAGAGTAGAGGGTTATCAAATAACTGGTCCATTAGGAGTACTTTTTTCTAAATCCCATTATTTTCAGGTTGATTTCTGTCCTGATGCATCATTTACATTTATGTATTATGTATTTTGATATCTAATTTCCATGGGAAGAAACAAGTTAGGGATATTAGAACTAAGAAGAACCAAACCCAGAAATCAGCTATTGTGTCAGAAAACCACCCACCTGCTTTTGCTGTTGAATTTATAACAGATGAAAAACAACTTTGTGAACAAACCAGTATGGAGGTAAAACATTCTCTACCATTCCACTATCTGGAGTTAATAAACAAAGAGAAGAAAGATGGAGGTTATAGTTCCTGCTTTTTTCTTTCCTTAGCTGACATAATATTAGCCAATAAATGGCATCAAAAATGTCTTTTTGGCCATGGATATTTTTGGCCAACAGTATCATGGCTTATTGAACAAAAAATGCAGTCAAGGTACAAATTGGACCAGGTCATCAAGCAGCTGTAGCTACAATAACACCTGCCAGCGGAATGTTGTGCCCAGTATCTTGATTTGATTTACATAAAATAAAAACTTCTAATTAAATTTAATAGGGACTCTTTCCTTTTATGTCAGATTGTAACCAAAAATAAACGAAGTTAGATAGAATGTCTTCAACATAGGAAAAATGTAAGTTCTGCAGCATTACTTTGCAGTAAGGTAGACAGATATTCCTATTTAATTTACTTAAAGTGAGGGTTTCTGACATAGGGAAGTTTGGGGGTTTGGAAGATCAAACCAAGGTACTGATAGAACTAGTTTAATGCTTTTAAATAAATTGAGTATATTCAAATACTTAGACTGGATGCATTCTTTTGCTTTGATTTCAATAAAAATGAGTCAGTAAGATGTTATTTTCAATTTGTATGCAAAGTGTGTTGAGGGGCACAAAAGTGTAACGGGCCATTACATTTGTTTTAAATTCATGTGAACAATATTAATATGAAATACCAAAGATTTTTCTCTGAGATTTTCATAAGAAATGGGCAAAGGTTTATTATGTGAAACTGCATACAATATCTCGTTCTGAATTGTACTGTGAATTATCACCTTGAAACTACGCTTCTTAGAAAATATTTAACTGTCTCAGTCCAGAAAAGGAACATTTTGTCCTACATCCGCTTATATATTGCCTACTGCTGGCTGTTAACTTAAAATATGCAGCTAATGCTATAAAATACTTGAAACTTTTTTCTTTCTTCTTACCTGCTGAGTACCTACAGTGTACTCTGCTCATCACATTACTAGAAGAGGCAGACAAGCTCCATTTTATCTTCCCTTAAATTTCTTTAAAGCCTAGACCAAGAGGGTGGCCAGTGAGTTTAACGCTGAGCATGGGGGACGTGAGCACAAGGACATGGGAGCACCTGGGGCCACCACCTGGGCATCCAAGGAACGAGGGAGCCAGTCTGGCAAAACAGGCTCACTTGCCCTGCCTTGAAATAGGTGCTGTGATACTTTTCCTGCCCAAACCTCCCTTGCCTATGCTTTATTTTGAATTTAACCTCACCTAGGTTTGGTAGGTTTTAAGGCTAAATGTTAATATTTAGTGGGTTTGGTTTTCCTTTTATTGGATTTTCTTGCTTTGGCATTTTCTAATTTCCACAGAAAAGTTGGAGAGCACTGTTTTTTAGCTAGAGAATGCTCTTCAGCAAGACACTAGCAGTATTAATTGCTTTTTAATTGTCTTTGATCTAAGAGACAAGTAACATAGCTGCTAATGTAAAATAACTCCTACACAAAAGAATTACATAAGCTTAATAAACTTTAAGTAACCCCAAACAGAATTTATACATACGTATTTATTCAGAGATTTATTTTTTATGAATTATCAGTGTAAAAAATCTCAACTTTGGATAAATATAGATTGAATTAAGATGTATATTTTCATTAATATCTATTGCTTTTTATTCTTTAAGTTTTGATTTGTGCCATAAGATACTTGACACTGAATTCCTGTCACCCTTGCTACAGTAAATTAGAGGTCTGGCTAGCTAATATTTCTGAAAATCAGGCCTACTTATCTTCCTTTTAAAGGGAGAGACTGATAAAATTGTAAAGGTGATTATTTTAGGAACTATGGAATAGAATATGAAGCACTGCAAAGAATTAGGCAGGAATCTGTGTGAGCTTGAGGAGGAGAGCTGGGACATAAGTAAAAGCAAGTCAGATTATCACTCTTTGAGCTGGGTATTTTGAATTTTTTTTTAATTTTGAAATTCCTCGCTATTCTGATAGCTGTCAAAGACACACTCCAAAATATAAACAACTTAGAAGATGTTTATATCAAGTTTAAATGTCTAAAACACAGCTTCACTGGATTATAATGTTTTCATGAATTTCACAGGCTTGGAATCTCATGAGTTCTTCTTCTGATATTTTGGTTCATACCTATGTTTTGGCAATGAAAATGATTCTACTTTTATTCTCACTAATTTGGCCCCTATTATATTGTCTTTTTAAATTTTTTTTTATTTTTTTTTTATATTTTTCACACTAAAAGATTGAAGAAAATCAGCAAAAAGCATAGAGCAATGTTGAATAACACTTCATGTAAGAGAAGTAATTTCAATGTCCCATTAGAACAGGTAAGACTTCCTGAAAAAACATTTCAGAGTTTTGGAAAAAAAAAAAAAATGCAACTATTGCCTAAGCAAAACGTAAGCTAGGAAGAACAATCAAGAATTCTTTACAACCTTCCCATTCTTCCAGTTAATCTCCGAATTGCAACCATTTCCATAAAATTGTAGCACACCTCTCTCTCCATTTCTAGGAGTTTTCTGACAAGAGCCATGAATTAGTTATCCCATAGTTTCAGGGAGGAAATTTGTGATGGAAATGTCTCAGTGCTGTGAAGGCCCAGCTCGCAGCTGCTCGCGGCTCAGCAGGATGCTCGACTGGAGGATTTGTCCACAGGTGCAACGCCGTTGCTGTGTCAGAAGAACATTGAGACAGTGAAGATTTCCTTCTGACTGATTGTTGTGCCTTGTGTATTTGTAGCACTTGCCATTGTCTGTGAGTGTAAGGAGTTTAGGATAGCTGTGTTTTCTCTGAATATTTCTGCGCTCCACCATGGATGTGACAAAACTATTCTGAATCATGGTAGTCTTTATGTAACGTGATAGTTATTGTGCCTTTGTGGCTGGAAAATTGTTGCTATATTACCCAATCTTCAGCATTCTTCCAGGAGGGTGATAAATTTTTCTGCCTTGAAATGGGCTTTCTTTTTTTTCTGTCCCTGTCGTTGGATTATTCAGGACTTTTTCTAGAAGTATGAAATGTGGCACAAATCTATCCTTTTTCCTCTCCCTTCAAGATCTTGGCAGGCCTTTTTTTTGCTCTGATCTTTTAAAATATCAGGTAAGGCATGAAAACAAGGGTACTGCTGGAGATTGGTACTATTGAAGGCACAAATAAGTGAAGCCCTAACTTAAATTAACAATTTCAGAAATGTTCTGATATCTCAGGGAATTTTTTTAACTCTGGCAAAAACATTAGTAGGTTTTTGTCTGGTGCTTATTGATGGCTCCTAGCTGGCATTTATGACATACTGCAGTAGTGTTTTGCACTTAGTTGCTTTTCATGTAAGAATATCAAAGCAGTTTAGAAAATAATCAGCATTATAAAAATTTTGTATCTTAGGCAACTGAAGGAGCAAGAGAATGAATGATTAGATCAAATCTCTGGGCAATTCTACAGCAGAGTTAAATATGCAATTAAAAAAAAACAGCTCCTTCTGTACTTCAGAGGTAAAACACAAGGTTACACAGAGACTGTGAAGAAGCTCAGAAGAAAACAGGTATGGCAGGAGATGGTAGATTAATGCACAACAGGCACCACAGGTATCCACCGAAGTCTATCATTCCGAATGCAACCACTTCATTATGAGTGACATAAGAAGAATCTTATAATTGTCTCTAAATGCAAAAAAATTAATTTGTTTTGAGAATTTGGATTTTGAGAATTGAAATTTCCTATCTGATGCAAGGTAGGAATGGGATTACCTTGATAATTTGCTCAGTTGTCTGATGACTATCTGGCAAACTCTAAATTAGATAGCATTGCCAATGACATTTTGAAGTTCCTTAATCTTTAGCTACTGTGCCAATCCCTTCCTTTCTTCCATTTGCTTTATTTGCTGACACTGCCAGCTAGTTTCTCAATCTGTCTGTTATCCAAAAGCTGGTGCAGGGACATTGGTACGTCTCTGACTCCTCAAAGACTCCTGGCAGGAGATAGTGGCTTCTGTTGAGTACCAACAGACCTGAGAGTGACACACAGAGCTGCCATCACTCTTCCACTGACCAAGAGTTGTGGGTATGCAGCTATATGCAGATAAATAACTTTTTTAACCTAGACATGTATTAGTTGACACCAACACACTTCAGCTGCATGGGGCTGGCACTTTATACAGCAGCAGTATTATCAGGTGGTAATGTAATTACAGAAACAATTAATCAGCTGCATAATAATAAAAACTGTGTACAGTGAAGTTCTGCAGCTGCTGTGTGAAATACACAAGCGTCATCTGACAGCAGATCACTCCTGCCAGCACTGAGGTCTTGGTGTGCACTGATCATCTGAATATCTCTTCATTATTCCAACACTAGGGTGGATTATCCTCATTACAGTACATGCTGTTAGAAATATTTGCAGTCCAATGAATGTTAGGTGACACCTTTGGTGTGGTTTGCTTGGTTTCTAACTTGTTCAGTGAGTCAGCATTTGACTCACTGAAAATACGTTATTGAATTACTTAAGTGCAGTTACCCTTAGTTGCCTATTAATCAAATGGTCCCAGAAAATTTGGCACGCACTGGAGCCACGCTGTGGAGTTCAACACGAACGCTTTGGGATATCTCAAAAGGAGAGGTAATTCAGGTGCTGAAGAAGTCAGACCTTAACATTCACACCTGCTTCTCCTTAGAAAAAAACATTTATCTTTTTAAAATTAAAATAGAAATGCATGTTGTGTAGGAAGTTTTTGCTCTGGAGTTTAAAATACCTTTCCATTCAGGGGAATGTGATTCATTTATTTTTTACATAATTTTGAGTTTGTTGTCTCCAATATGGATGTTTTGTGAGCATATATTTCTAGACAAATATGAGGTTTTAATCACTGTCATATATTTTTGACTTTAAAGTAATTATGAAGAATCAAGGCACAGATAGATTAAATTAGTTGAGTGGAGCATTATTTCAAAAAATATATTCCCATTATTTAAAATTTCTACTCTATTTCTGCTCCATTTCTACTATGTGAAATAGTCAAACTAATGAGAATGTAAATAGATTCTTTAGTCTGCTCACATATACGGCTCTGGAAAGAATCACACTTAACTTTGTTGCTATTTTTTATGCCCTCCAACCAAACTATCCATCTCTGTACCTGATTACCAGTATCCAAACCCTTGGCAAGCACACTATGATCCATCTCCATGCATGGTTGCCAGTACCCAGAACTCTTGGCTTGCACACTTTGAAGCTCCAGAACAGATGCTAAGCCATCTTTTGTGTGTGCTGGGGTGTGCTAATGATCTCCCATTGCACTGCTCTGTGAACACTCTCCCTACCTTAAGAACTCCCTTATGTTTTCCTAACAGTCTCAAAATAATAAAAAGATGCTGAACACCAGCTCCTGCCAGCTGCTTGCTTTTGCCTCAAGATACAACCTTGTAGACAAACTCCACAATGGCCTCAACAAACAGAAGGCGGCTTTTCTTCTGTCAGCGACTTACCCTGAAACAACTTAAAAAGCTTCTCCCACACGAGGCATAGCTCTTTATACATCAGTTTACAGAGATTCTACTTTTAAAAGGTATGAAGAAAAGCCAGGAGGCTAAAAGATCTTGCTGGCCTCTAACCCTTAGATTTTTGTTCTCATCTCATATGCACACATCATCTTGTGCAACACTGGAGTGAACACCACCCCTGCACTGGGAGTTCAGCTGCATCAAAGGTGACCACTGCCATCATTTAGTTTGGTCACTTACTCAGTCACAGAATTTCCTCCAATGCTCATTGTATGAATAAAAAACCTAGTTTAAAACCTGACTATTTTTTCCCACATTAGAACTTCTGAAGAAAATTTGAGGTGGTAAGTGGAAAGAGTTTTATTGGCACGTGGATGGATATATCTAATGAAAATAAAATGAAGATCATTAACAGGTAGTTATTTGCATATGCAAGGAATCATGTCTGTGTTCATGGCATTGTTACAAGCTGATTCTTATCCCTTGCGATTCTTGCAGTACCCTAAGTACATTTTGCTTGAAAAAAAAGGGCTTTTGATTTACAAGATCATGATCAGGCTCAGGCATGATTTCCAATGGCGTTTATGCTCCTAAAACACTTAACTTGTTTTGGAAGGATCACACCAGCTATATGCTTAAATTGGATTTTAAGGAATTTATTCCCTCCTTAATATAGGTAAGAATTCGTTTTGACCCAGTGGGGTTGAAGTATTAGGCAAGGTGCCCAATTTCTTTTGCTGCCTACCCCATTCCCACCCGAATGCCATGCTATCTTATTTCCTGGCTAAAACAGTCTCTCACTCTTCTCCATTTCCCTTAGGTTCCTGTGAGTTTACAGCAAGAATTTTTGCCTCATTTTATTTTTACCGTTACTTCCAGAAAAAGCCATTTAACTCAAGCCTCAGCAACTGACCTCAAGTGTTTCTATAATGCAGTATCGTAGGTAAATATCTGGAGCCTTCTGAGCTGTATGTTCACCTCATGTGCTCAGTCAGTGTGACCAGAAATCTATATTTAATACTCTCCATTAAGAAGAATGGCCAGGCTGCACCAGGGAAAGGTAGGGACACGTCCAAGAAGCAATGTCGGGGCAGCTGTCAAGATATGCTTCCTGTGATAAGGTGGGAGCTTGGAAGGGTGACAAATCCCCTGAGCAACAATAAATGCTGCTCACACAGAGAGGTGCTGGAGAGGCATTTTCCCAGGGATGGTATTAGTCAGGACCCCTTGCAGTGACTAATTTCTGCCTTAATGTGCTACCATCCCTTGGCATCCTAAGAAACTGCATGGTTTAATTGGATATCGGTTAATGAAGGCGGGTTTTTTCATGTTTATCCAGGTTTAATTCTGTATTCTGTCAGATGAGAATGCTGCCATAGAATTAGCAATTTAAAATCTTCTGTTCATATAATGAGAAAAAATATGGCTCAAAATAATATATTGAATTTCAAATTTATGTCTCCAAACTTAAAATTTATTTTCTTATCATTGTACTTCAATTTGCCGTAAATTAAGAAAAAATATTAAAGTTAGCATAATTAACTTTTTTATTATTTAATTTGGGACAGAACTTGTTATTCACAGTGCTAGTCTGAAAATGAGTTACCATTATTGTAATTTTTCTAAAGCATTTATTTGCATTAACTTGAAAAATGAAGTTATTGTAATATGGTTATATAATCAATTTATATTACCGCTAGGAACATTGTTGAGTATGCTTCTTGAATTTAGGAATAATAAATTAATGCAATAATTTTGGTTTTAACCATAAAATATATTATAGACCTCAAGATATTTTGGTCCTGAACAAGCTTAAATATATGTTTAATTACAAGTACCAGAGTGGTCCAGTGAAATCACAGCAACAATGTCCACATACAAGGAAAAGTTATTACATGCATCAGTAAATCATTCTAAAATTGATTTTTCATTTCATGTACTTTTCTTTTGGGGAACATAAGGGTTTACACACTGATTCATTTGAATTGTCCTGGATCTTCGTATTATCTTGTGTTATTCACAACACATGATGTTTGAGCATTAGTTCGATTACCTGCAATATTAAAACAGCTGAAAACTGCTAGAACTGTTCACATTTATATATATTTTTTAATCAATTGGAAAGACAGAATCCTGTCTGCACTGAAACAAAGGGATTATATTTTTTGTTTTTATTTGCCTCTGGTTTTTACTTCTGAGCTGTATTTGTGTTTGAGTTGAAGGTCTTTGTCTGGGGCAGCAGAGAACAGGTACTTTCTGGCCTCCTCATCTCCTCAGCTGCTCTTTGCCTGCCTGCTTTGCCGAACCTGGGCATGGCGTAACACATCAGTTTACAGGGATGATAATCTCTGCAAAGGATAAAGTGCATCCCACAGCAGTCTCAATGTCTTGGCCTCTACATCCATGTTCGCTGGTGGTAAGGGCAGTAAATTTGGTTTTGAGGGCAGCTTAAGAGCTGCTTCTGCAGGAGGGACTGGTCCAACTTATCTGCCGTAGCTGCTGTGCTTTGACCAAAAGGGACAACCCAGGGGGACAGGGTAGAGGTTGGAATGCAATCCCTATTTTGTCCTCTCCCATTTCTCTGCCATAAAATTTTATGTCCAGATTGAAAGGAAAAAATAATCCAGGTCAGGTCTGGCAAATGCTTTTCGTTTTTGATGAGCTACAGTGTATGTAATGAGAGATATTTCAAAGACATATATTCCAACAATGCTTCATTGTCCTCAAGCTACTTAAATGATTTGGAACGAGTAGAGTGTTAGAATAACCAGTATATTTGAAAGTTAAATATAGAAGTCCTTTGAATTGCCTCCTTCTCCTGCAGTATTTCATACAGGACAGGATTACTGAAACCTCTCTGTATTGCAGCATCCGAGGAGGACTCTAAGGAGACATTATTTGGTTTGTAGGAGGAATAGGTTACATATGTTTACTGCATCATTTCTTTTTCTCACTGTCATTGTTGCCAAGGAATGGATTAATGCTGTTCCATTTCACAACAGCAATGCAGCTGTAATTTCCATGTACAAAATGCATTCCCTTTGAATAACTGCTTCCTTCTACTTAAAGTGTTATATTAACAGAAAAAAACTTCTGATGTTATATTTTGTTGCTGCTTTACACAACCTTTACCACACAAGGTTAAGTACAGCAAGAAAAAAGATACAAATACTGAAAAAAAGTTGATACCTCTTTCTTTGAGCAGTTTCACACCATCACTACTGAAATAAATATGTTGGCTAAATAGCAAAGTAAGAGACTCTCAGGACTAATTCCTCTAATGATGGTTTTCAGCTTATTCTTTTTACAGTCTGTTCATGTAAGCTGACTTTAGTCTTCTATATGCATAATTTTGGTTTATTCATTACCAGCTATTTATAAATTTAATTTTTAAGGTCATAAATAGCACTGATGGACACCATCTGTTTGGGTAGCCAACTTGCTTTAGAGACTTTAGAGTTTTTTTGCACTTGCTGTCATTAGAGGGTAGTAACCATCCCTTTGAATCTATGCACTACTGATTTAATTCAGACTTGTAAGACTGAACATATTTTGGTTGAGGTAATGGGCAAGATTTCTATTCTATTTAAAATGTAGGCTCTTGGATGAGGAAAATCCTGTATAAGGCCTATTCCCCAAAGACTCATGATTCAGTGTCCTTTTTCCAAACCATTTGGATACTTGAGGGTGACCATAGAAAACTTACGGTTCCCATGCCAACCCAGATAGATCTACATGGCCAGTCCCTTACATTTTCAGCTGTACTTATATCCCTTCTCATGCTATAAAAATACCACTCTGATGATGTGCAATGAATTGTCCACTTTTCTTCAGGTATTTAATTTTGAGAAAGTCTAGGAACTATTATTTTAGGATTGGCAGAGCACTTCCTGTGTACAGGTATATACTTCCTGTGTGGTATATATGGACCACTAAGTGCTATGTACATATGGATGTGGAAATCTATTTCAGATGCATTATGGCTGTGAAGAAGTTTCAGTCATTTAGCTTCAACAACAGCATTTTTCCATGGTACTCTTCTGGTTAGCAGTATAGGAGAAACTTTGGATTACTTAAATACAACACCTCTCATGCTAATTTCCAGTACTAGAAACAGCTGGTTGGTGATAAAAAAGCTGATGCCTGAAATCAGGATGATTCCCATTACATTTTACAGACCTTAATAAAGGCCCAGATGACCTGTTTATCTGTGAAATTGTTACTGTCACTAGATGGATGAATTCCTGTATATGAAGGAAGATAATAATGGTGATGAGTTTGATTTAGGACAGATATAGAGTGTCTGCCTTGCTCAAGGAAATTCTGTGGGAATTCCTGTCTGAAAACAAATGAATGTATCCTCTAGATTTTCTTGTTCCTAATGAAATGAGATACATAAGCTTTAGCAATTTTCTAATTAATTTAAAGTATTCACAGTTTTTAGTATTAACATTCTTCATTTTGTTTTCTTACCATGCTTACTTCTGTTCAAATGTGAAAAGTTTAATAAGTAAACAATCAAGTTTGTTAGAAGGTTTAGTGAGTAAATGATCATACCGTGATTCTTGCTATTTACTGCAAGCTATCTTGTAGTCAGGTGAAATTATTTTCCAGAGATTGCAAAATATTGTGGCACCAATGGAAATGTTATCGGGAGTTTCTTTGGAGTAAAATAGTGTTTTTCAGAACAGAACTGCAGTAACCTCTAATCTGGATTTTTTTCTCCTTTTTTCATAGTTACTGCAGTTTTTTAACCCTTGCAATTTCTTTTAAAGCCAGCTTGTATTTACCAGCTGTTGTGGCAATTTAATACCAGCCTAGCAGAAAGTAAAGATTACCAACAGTTCAAGAAAGGGGGTCTTTATTTGCAGAGTGTTTGTCATCAGAACGGCAGGGAGATATTCCCAGTGAGTTCTTGGAAATTGATATAATCTCACATTTATAAGAAATTTACTGTAAAGACAGGAGAGTTGTACAAAATGCACAGTCTCACAGTACTCAAACCTCACAGTTATTTTTTGTCTTCAAGCCAGCAAGTCCTGCTGAGAAGGCTTTATGCCAAGGTTAGAGTGGGAAAACTGAAGGCATTGTGGAAGTTCAAACGAGCCCTGTGACCCCCTGAAAATGGGACATTAGGCAGCTCTCAGGCACTGATGGTTTTCAGATGTGTAGTGGGCATGGGGACAGCTTTTCTACATGAATAGAAAAATCACTTTTTAAAGATTTTGCAGAAGGGAAAACAGAACAGATCTTGGTATGGCTTTGACAGGATAAAGTGAGTTTTTGTCTCTCCCCTCAAAGCTTTCCCTGAGTCCAGTGCCAGCCTGGGGACTAATCTGACAGCCTGGGCTGCAGTCAGCCGTGCAGAGCCCGATTCTGCCTTGACATTGGCCCTTTGCTAGCAGGACTTTCTTGACCTCTGCGCTGCCTCTCTGAATGCAAGTTAAAGAAGAATGATGTCTGAATCCTCCCAAGGAGCAGGTTTCACTCACATCCTTGCACAGGGTACAACTGCACGTATAAGGCTACAGTAAACTCTGGGAAACCCATGTGGTTTAACTGGTGGGGATGGATCTAGTACAGTTACTTCTTGTTATGGAAGGTAGGAAGCAGGAATGCAGGCATCTTTAGCATAAAGAGTGTCATGACAAGCTAACAAGGATGTAAAAAAGAAATTCTCACGTGGGTAAGCAAATAAATAGTATTGACGTATGGTGTAATACTATTTCCTAGTGTAAAAAGGGTGGCATCCAGATCCTGCAAATCCTAATTCTTGCTGGTAGGTCCTGACTCCTATTTCAGTATTTCAAATAACCCTGTAAATGTGGAGTTCAAGCACATGTCTCATTGAAAACAAATGATCTTGTGTTTAAAAACGTAAATTCATCAAGGGCATCACTCATTATTTGTATATGTGGTGTGTACATAATTTGTGCCTGAAATCCCTGCCAAGAATTGATGCCACCTTGCATTTAATCACTATTAAGAATAGAATTGCTTCTCTCTGTATAATCCTATGTAATTAAATATGTCTAGTAATAAAGCTAGATAATAAAATATTGTTTTCCCTAAGGATATTTATTATTCCTATTGAAGAATTACTCATGTAACCATAATTATTATTCATGATGTTAAACACTGGTGAGTCCTGAGTTGGGCAGGACAAAAATAAGTTTGTGTTGTAGAAAAAGATTGTATTGATCATTACAGTATGAATTTATCTTTGACTTAGTGTTACTACAGTGGCTAAAGCTGTATTCTGTTTAGATCAGCTCTGAAATGTAGTATTATGAATTTTTATTATTATGGTTAATATGATTATTATATCTACATAGCTCCTGTGCCTATTTTGTAAACCTCTAGTCAGGTTTAAAATTGTTTTAAAGACACTTTCTAGTACAAAAGTGTTAAGAATGGGTAACAGGCAGAAAGTATACGTATATGTCAGAAGCAGTCAATAACATCACTTGATTATTAACCAAATGCCTCACATTTATTCTAGTATATTAAAACTCATCAAATTTAAATGCATATGGAGGGTTTTTTACTTCCTTTCCCACGCCCTTATTCTCCATCATGTTCTTGATTATAAATAATTTAAGCTGTCTTTTCATCACTATAGAAGATTAATATTTACATAATATAAATGTCCTTTACTTCTATGTGATTGGCACATTTCACTTTTCCCTCTGGCACATGAGAACACTGCCTAATGAAAAAGGTATTCTCACCTTTAACAGAGGTCTACAATATCCTTTCATAACCCTTTTTTTAATTGATGATTTCATGATTAGAAGGTAGCTTTTATTCAAAGAAATTCTGTAATAATTGATTCCTGCTTCCTGCCTGAAATGTATATATTTTTGTGTAAGAAATAATTCTGAAAGTTTTTCTTTGTGCTACCCTTATTCTAACCTTTTCCAGATAAGGCACAAAAAAGCAGGTTCAAACTGTTTTGGGGATGTCATTCACATTGACTGCAAAAATCCACATTGATTCCACCAGAGAGGAAGAACAGAAGGGAGACAGATGAGGATCTAAGTGCAGCATTATACAAAGGACTGACAGAGCACTCCTCATAAGAAGTGCACTTCCAAATTTGTATCTTAAAGTGACCAACAGAAAGTAAAAAAACACTTCAGTCATGCTAAATCCAAGCATTCAAACATCAAAAGACAACCCCGCAAAAGCAAGGCTGATATCAAATCACAGCTTACTTTAATATAATCCTATTTTATTGGCCTTTAGAGACTTCTGTTCCATTTAAAGTGTGTTTTTCTGCAGCTAAAAGCTCTGGCAAAAATAGTTTAAAATGTAGAAAAACATAGAGACACATAACAGCTCTAGGAGGTGGGAATGTGAGGGCAATATCTAAAAGCATGACAGCTGGGATGGCCAGGATGCAGAGTGATGATCGAGGTGGTAAAGGTGCTGCTCATTTCTCTAGGAGTGGTATCAGTTATGGGAGTAAGAGATAGGGAAATATATTAATCACTTATTTCTGTTTCCAGTAAAGTCTGGCTTCTTCGATTAAGTCTTTAGTGTTATGTTCCCTCTAGTTTTAAAAGTTTCAGGTGATGGCTCCAGTGGAGAACTATTCTATATCAATTACTCTTACTCATGTACTCACACATTATTTTGCTGTATATGACTGCTGTAACAGCACACTTTCAACTCTTTCCCTGCATACACATAGATCATGACTGGCACTTTTAAAAAACATATGTAAGGTTGTGATAATGCCCCATATTTTGTGCAAGGACTCTAAAACTTA